>JANRGW010020063.1:0-94961 GCA_024733675.1 Psilopsiagon aymara | reverse complement strand
CCCCGCAGCTGGCTGTGTCATGTACTGACATCAATTTGTAGTTTGTGGGAGTTCAGTACCACATAGGGAGCAATTGTTGCCTTACAAGATGCAGCTTTTTTTTTTTTTTTTTTAGACCATTAGGCTTTCTTATCAAGTCCAAACACTGGGAAAAGGGGGAAGAATAAACCCTACAGTGATGTAATTAACTAAGCGTGAAGTTTCAGGATATTAAAATATATGGAAAAGAGTCTTCACTTTGTTAGGCCCTCTCCCATCGACTGCTTTGACATTGGCTTATTCTAATTAACGTGAAGTTCTCTTGAGTCTACGGAAAAAAACCAGAGTGTAGCATAATGGACATATAATCAGGAAAATGTCTCTGTTGTCGAGGAATAAGGACAGCGCTAAGAAAAATACATCCCATTGGAACAGGGCAGCTCAGAAGATTTTTATATTTGCAGAAATACAAAAATCTTTTGGTCTCCATTCAGGTATATTTTGAAAGTATAATGAAAAGTTGTGCTTCATTTCTCATCAGAGAGTGTTCTGGGCAAGTCCTAACACAGAACAGCATTTCATAAACGGCATTTAAAATCTAATGTGAGATGAAACATAATTCTTTGGGCTTATGAGTATGGGTTGTAAAGACCATGAGTGATAGTCTGGCATAAAGGTCCTGGCAAGGAGGATTACAGTGGATTTTAATAAGACTTTGGAATGTAATGAGGGTACTTTTGATGTCTACATATTTTGGTATCTGCTTCTCCTTCCATGTGCTGCAGTGTTAAAAATACTGAGTAGGTGCTACCATGCACATGGCGCTGTGCTCTTTTAATTGCTGGATTGCCCCCTGGGGACAGGCCACTTACAACAGCCCTTCCACAGAATATAACCTACTCCCATCAATGGAATGAGTCAAGAGAACACACATACACCCAGAGTATATTTCATAGTGTGGTTTGGTAACCCAAGTCATCTGGTGAAAGATCCTTTACCTCTGGATCATTGAGTGCCCTGCAGGACAAGACCCCAGGTAACATGGTAGTCATTAGTCAACTCTTCTGATCCTCTGTTGGAATGACACTGTGGTGAAGAGAAACTCGAAGCCTTTCTTGATGGCAAATGTTCTACAAATTATCAGGGGAATCCTGATAATGTAACTGTTAGTCAGTGGAGGCACTTTGGTCACCACCAACAGCTCCTCTAAAAACTATCAGAACTTTAATAATAACTATTGCTGGCAATTCCTTTGCCTCTTTTCAAGGGGGTGAGATTAATTCATGATAAGGTGTTTTCACTACTAAATCCAGGATAAGCTTTCTGTTTTTCCCAGTAAGTGAAAGATGAGGAAGCTTCTTAGAACAGAGCTTAAGCTGTGGAGAAATGGGGAACTCAGCTCACTCACTTCATAAGGAAACCTGGAAGGAAACTTTCTGTGTTAAAATTCCTCTTGTTAAAAAGCTGTGAAGTCATAAAATTTTACCAAACAATAATTTTCTATACAAAGGGCTCTTCAGTCAATAGCTCCTCTCTAAACTGTTCTACATCACCTTGGCTTCAATAAGGTCAGACAGTCAAACAATCAGTGCAGGAAACAGTGTGACTTCTACAGGTTTAACAGATGGTCAGTGTGCTCTGCTGTCAGTCTATCTGTGTGCAATTTTGTCATGTTTTTCACAGACTTCCATTATTGTATCTATCAGGCAGGACACAGAAGCATTCAGATTTTAAAATAGTTTGTGGAGAAGACATTGCCTATGTATTTTTTTATTATTATTATTGGGAGGCAGACAGGAGTTCCACTTATTAAGGCTCTAAATGGTTTTACAGTAGGGTGGCCATGTAATAGGAGTGTCTGAGCTCCAAGAAACAGACAAATGGTTTGCAGTGCTACATGGTGATTATTGTTGGCATTATGTATTTAGGCAATGAACACTATGATGAATTCAAAAATATAGCCCAAATTTCTACAGATGTTGAAAGACTTGTGTTTGTTTCAAAAGGAAAGAAAAAGAATATGAACGCTTATCATCTTAGTCCTGCTCTCCTTTACCTAAGAGTCAGCAAACTAGAAATATAGTGGAGATGATATACATTTTCACTTCATACAGTTTAAGCTCATCAGTTGCCTTTCTTTCCCCAGCTGAAAGGGCATATGCAGTGGATCGGGTGCCACATGCTGTCCTTGTTCCTTGCTGAGAGCACACTCTGAGGTTCATTGGCATGCTGCTTCATTGTTACTCCTGTGCTTTGGCAGGATGCATTCCTGAGAACAATATTCAGATTTCATTAAAAATCTGCATCTTCCTATAGTCCACCTGTAGGATTAGTTGGGTTTTCAATCACAGGCAAACCAGGAAGCTGGAAAAGCACTGTTCAAGAAAATGAACAAGGGATTTCACTTAACCCCAAATGTAAAGTTTCAGAGATTTTTCTCTTTCATAAAATAAAGCTGCAAAAAATTCTAAACAGAATGTTTCTTCAAAACACCAAAGCAAACTTCTCAATTCTTACTTGGGTGCCTAATAGAACATGGGCTTTTCTCTGGCTAAAACAACTTGGAAAGTTCAGTGTGAATCCCAGTTTACTTGTTGCAAAGATTGGCAAAAAGTAACTTCACTGAAAATATGGTTCCTCTCAACCAAACTGCACTTATTTCTAGCTTTATTTAGATAAAATGGATTGTAAGGCTTTGGGAGACTTCTTGCAATTCATTTTGACCTTCTGTGTAACTGAGGCAATATAATTTCCTAGAAAAGAAATCCTGCATCCCTTGCAATACCCTGGTTCGCCATTTGGAGAATTTTCATATGTGTAGGAACTGCTCTGAGGATTGCAGTAAAACTAATGATGCCCGGTCTCTGCCAAACACTTGCTGTGTAGAATGGTAAGATCAGTATGTGTGGTAGGTCTCTCAGCAGAAAACAGTTGCTTTCTCTTCTGTCAGATAGCTGGGCTGGGTGGACTGTATGTCTCCTTGCAAGAGTCTGAACTTGATAACACTGTAAATACATAATAGATATATTGATAATTTAGCACTGTTGTAATTTCAGGTGGTTCAGATTTAATGTAACCAAATCTCAGATTACCTAGATGCCAGATACATCCCTCAGTTCTATAACTCATGGGGTATTTGAATTTGTTTGAAATCACTACTCTTTGATTGTCCTGGAGCTACATGGACAACTGGAATTCATCTGCATTTCACTTAGATTTCAGAAGACTTTCTACCACCCTAAAATCTTCAGAATAAAAGCTGACAGGTCATTTTCACAACCCTCTACTCACATGCTTGAGTGGCAGTTTGTGTATTAATATGATGTTGCTTCATTTTATTCTTAATATTTTAGGATTAAGGTATCTAAGGTATTCTTATTACATGCGTGAGCTGTTCATCATGTATGCCTGTATCTACTCTACTGTTCTGCAGTCAGATTTTCCACTCTCACTCCAAAATAAGCCATGTGGTTTAGACAATTTCAGTTGCATGCTATCTTGGAGATTCGAGAAGCACAGCAGTCAAAACACTGTCTGCAGAAGTCCACTGGTAGAGCTGCATCAAGAAGCGTACAGAGGTACTTTGGAGACAAATGCTTATTCCCAAAACATACTTCCCATGAAGCTCTGTCACTCCTGGCTGGTGTGAGCAGAAGGCAATAGTTTACTGAAGTACAAACAGATTTCAAGTTTTGGTTTCCTGACTTTTTTCTTCTTGAGGAGAGGTGTCAATAGTCTTGGCACAACTAAAACATGTGACACTGGCAGTACTAGATTTGAAGCTCATTACTCACTCAAGGCTTGTGGACAAACAGGATTCCTACTGCTTCCAAGGGACATTGTGCCTGATGGTAAATTTCAGTTTTGACAAAAGAGGCAAGATATTTTTTTGGTCCACATGTAGTGGAAGGGCACTAGTTGCTTCAAAACCTCTTCTGAAAGAGCCTGATGCAGTAAAAAAAGCCTTTTATCAATTTAATTCAGCCAATAGACTTCTGTGAATGTGTGATTAATCTGGGTGTGTATATAGGCATTTGTAAACCTTTGATATCTGTAGTGGACTAGTTCACAGTGATGTCAGAGTAGCTGTCTTCTTGTGCCATGGTTTCCTATGGAGAAGGGAGTTGTCACATCACCTGGAGAGGATCCATGTGGATTCATCTCCTTCTGCTTGACACAGAGGAAAAATAGAAGTGAGCTGCTGTCAGGCAGATAACAGTATTTATGAAGTAGATAGGTATGTTTTACAAGTAATCAAATGCTCACATGACTTCATGGCATGGTCAGAGTTCAGAGATCAGCTTTGTCTGTCCCCAGGTCTGGAGCTTAGCTTTTCCATTTATTCCAACAGTTCAGTATATTTCTGTTACAATTGTGGTTCTCACGCATAAAGAAATAGGTTAACAACTGCAGCTGTACGTGGGTTCACAGAAATCTGGACTTCCTTGCTCCAAGTACATCATTCTCTGTCATTTAGGATCCCCCTGATAAACAGGAGTACTACAGGAATAAACTGTGAAGCTTTCTGCAGATGTAGCAAGTATTCACTAGCTTGCTGTGGGCTTTTTTTTTTCTGTGGGAAAAGCAGGGAGACAAGTGCCCTTCTCGGGGAAAGCTGGTGAGCTGCGCTCTGACGCCATTCAGATCTTGCTTTCACTGGTCCTTTAAAAACCTGAGGTGCAAGTGAGGGCTGCTTTTTCTGTTCTGGTTTATTTCAAAAGTGCCCAAGAATATGTATTTTGAGAAACAGCTTTAGATTGCTTACTTCTCACTAGAATAAGAAGCTGCAGAAGGGGATGTCTGCACATGGAATTGTATAATACCAAGGCTGACAAAGCAAGAGTGGATGAGATAAACTGTAACTTAGGGTACTAATGTCCAGATCCAGAAATCTATCCAGGTGCAGTGGTGTGGGTGTAAGACAGCTAACCATTGCTGTTGACCCCAGCCTAAGAGTTTTGAGCAAAACCATCAGTGTTAGGGAGCAATCATAAACATTTTGGGAAAGAATATGCACCATGGAAATTTATTTTAGTTAAGAAGTAACGGTAAAAAAATTATTTTGATTCTTTTAAATGTGATTGCCACCTGAGATTTATCTGTTTAAGTTCATTCAGAAAACTCAGTTTCAGATGCACATGAATATTTGCTGACACATTCTTTAACCAGTGAAGAGAAATGGAAGTTCTGGGGCATGGATCCTCTAATCCCTATGTAGATAGGCCACAAAAATTCCTTTCCATTTCAATTACCAACTTTCATATCAACTAATGTCAAGATGTAGCAGTATTTAGTGATATGTACCCATTAATTAGATAATAACTGTTGATGTCTAAATTTTTAGGCACCTGAACTCAGATTAAATTAATTTATTTCCCTGTGACTGAGGAAATGAGTCTCTCAAATGCTATTGAAATGGTATTGAAGTTAGTACTTCATTACCACAGCCCAAGTACTTGAAAACCCTGTAACAGACCTGCTCAATTGGTGTTTAGAAGAGCCAGGACTAAACTTCTCCTCCTCTTTCAAGAGTGCATGAGGCTTGTAAGAGGACTCAAAGGAAATGGCTTATTCTTTTGCAAGCTTTTTGTGTGATCAGGGCTCATGAGAATATTTTGTAGTGGGTTTGGAGGAATTTATGCCTTCCACCCAGCATCCTTAATAAGAAACTGCTTTCACCATTCTCTTTTACACATAGCATCTGGGGCATCTCTGCTGGTCCCACAGGAGAAAATCAAGTAGGAAAGTCCAAAGTCACACAAGGCCTTGTAGGTCAAAGTCAACACCTTCACTTCAATCTGGAAAAGCAGCAGGAGAGCAGAAGAGATCACAGAGCAGTGGTGTCACACATTGCCATGCTGAGGAGCTGTCAGCAGAAATCCAATTCAAGGATTGCTAGAAAAACAACAGATAGCAAAAAGTTTGTTTTGCTTCATTTCAGCTGAGCTCTGAGGTTACCAGCCTTCACAGAATGACAATGACAATGTACATTTTTATAGTCCAGCAGAGTTCAGAGCCCTCATAAGAAAGCAAAGCACTGCTTGGTCAGCTCCACACAGGCACAACAGTTCAAGGGTTCGTGTTTATTCCCCTCTCAGCTAAGCTGTTTTCCCAAGAACATCTTTGTTACTTTTTGCCATAAAACAAAAGGTCAGGTTTGATGTTACTCCTAGAAATGTTCTTGTTGTTCTGTTTGTTTATATAACCCCCTTCTCCTTCCATCTGATGAAGAATGAGCTCTACTTCTTAATGCCAGCTGCACACAGGGTTGTGACAAGAATGACAGCCCCCAAAAGGGGGCTGGGGAAGGGAGGCACCAAGGGGTGAAGCAAATAGGGAGAAAATAAGCAGAGTTTTGCCTCTGGCCATTTGCAAACAGCTTGTGAGATCCTCACATCACACACATTGCTGGGTAGCCTGTGCACACAAGCTGTCATTTCCTCACAAGGAGTCAGCACCGTTAAACCCTTTCAGACGACTTGGGTGGGCGCTTTAGAAGACATACTGTCTCATCCCATTCAGGAACTGCCCTCTGTCACTGCTCTCCTGGCATGCTGGATGTTTGTTTTTTAAGTAAATAAACTGGCTGGTGTCTCAGGCTAGCTGTGAATGCTGTGTCCTCCCACCACCACCCTTTCCTGCCACTCCAGGGAACAGGAGGGGGAAAAAAAAAGAAGAAGAAAACAGCCAAAAGCAACAGCAAGATGAAAAAGTTCACAGAGAACTCTGATGCCACCCACTAAGCCCCAACCCACAAATAATCAGTGACCAAATGGTGTCATTAGAGGCCCCTGCATCCTGTCAGCATTCGGCCTTCCGATGGGAAGTCCATGGTGGAGGTGATTTCAAAACCATCTTTCCTGTCTCTTTCGGAAAGAAGGTTCTGGGAAACAGTCATCATATTTTTCCTCATTTCTTCCAAATGAACCTTCCACGTTCCAAGTCAGTGGTCAGCTTCAGCAAAACTGAAGGGATATTGTTTCAAGCCCTTTCGTCATCTTGCCTCCTTTCTAGGCTAGGGATGTTTTTGGTGCAGAAAGGAGATGCAAGATCATGAATCTGCACCTGTTTTGTCAAGGGTGCACAAGAAAGAATGCAAACAAGTTTAATTTGTGCTTCATTGCATCCCCACTGCCTCTTTTTGCTATCTCAGTGTTAAGCTACAAGAGGGAAAACAGATGTCTGCTACAATACAGATTATTTCTACTGTGATCAGGAACTTTTCATACTGGCTGGCACACTATACAGTTTTTCATATACTTCCGTTGGTGAATCCATGGGTATTTAGTCTCCCCCATGTAGCAACTTCATTAACTAAATCATCTGGCTATCTACCCTTTACTCCCTATGTAGTCAGTGAGGAAAAATCAGGGCAAATCAGAATAATTCCAGTAACTCCTGCTTGAAATCACCGCCTGCATGATTTTTCTCTCTTTCTTCCTCTCTTTTCCCTTCCCCCTCGCCATTGCTGGATCTACAAAATGCCACTGGCTTAATAAATTAAATTACTTCTTCGTACATTTGTCTTTGTGCCTATCTGCTTCCTGGAAACAGAGTTTCTCACTGAAACTTTACTAGTTTATTTATTCACTGTGAAAACAAAGTATACTAAAGCATGCTAAAAGGTGACAGATCACAAGGGTTTGCTCTATTGGTTCTGCTTTCCTCCCCAAGCACAGTTTTGACATCAACAGCAATAAGAGGTCAGCACAGATCGAACTCTGTTACTGGATGCATCCTGTAAATGCAGGGTGGCTAAACTGAATATTTTTGTAGCGTGTGTATCAAAACCTGCTTCCAGAAGTGCTTGATTCAGTGAAGATGTCATAAATCATGAATTAGCTACAGTGAGCTGTGGTGATGATTCATTGATTTCCCTAATCTCTCAATACAACTGCTCATATATAATCCAAAAAGGACACTCCTAGCAGTTATCAGCACCTCTTAATTTGACAAGCAGGGCAACAAGGCTAAGCCCACAGACTGGGAGGGCTCAGACCTGGAATCTGTCAAGAGAGGCAGCAGTGAGCACAAACAGAATACTGGAAATCTTTCTGAACCCCAGGCCCATGCATATCACATCGTGACTCATTATACCACCTGCATGTCCTGTTCCCAAAAGGACTGAGATTCAAAACCTAGAGGAAGATTCTTACATCTGAGTTTCTACTGAATTCAGTGTTGCTACCAGATGAACTCCATCAGTTTGCATCTGAAACTCATGAAAAAGGCAAAATATGTACCCCCAAGCAGTGAAACACCAACCCTTAGAAGTAAGACTCATTATAGCCTTCTATTCAACTTCTTTACTATTGCACAATCCTCAGTGGGAGGTCTTGTCACCATGGAGGTGTTTTTTTCACTTCTGCAAATCGGCAACATGAAAGAAAGCTGTTTAATGTCAAATTTAGGACACACCATTGGTAAGTACAAAAAGTGGCAACAAAGCCATGACTGCTTGATAGCAGCACCTTTAGCAGTTTCTAAGGGCTTGCTTTCAACTTTGCAAAATCCTAGATGTATATTTCATTATGAAGCCGAAGTACATCCTGCATTTGCCAGAGATTCCAGCAAACTGAAGCTTCAAAATCACACGAAGGAAAGTTCTACTGCTTTCAGGAAGAAATAATGTGGTTTCAGGAAATCACATTTCTCCTTTCTCCTTTTCAAATCAAGCAAAGTTTAGTATTTCAGTTGCATTTGTTTTGATGAAGCAACAACAAAAGTGAACAAAAAGGGATCAACAAAAAAATTCTATTTTCGTGTAATACGGAAAAAGATCTAATAAAAGGCATGAAGAAAATTCAGCATTCAGATTCCCTCATGCAGGTGATAGATTAAGCCACTACTGTGTAATTAAAGGAGTGTCAGTAAGTGAAAGCATACCAAATAATAGGGCCCGAAACAGTTTTAAGTCTTTTGGAATCATTCTGTCGGTGGAATTCAGGCTTCCACAGCAGTGATTATGATAACTAACTGGATCCAACACATTTTGCAGCCAGTTTTTGTTTGGGGCTTTGCACTAAGTTTCAGCTGATATTCTGGAAATGGGAGGGTAGAGCTGGTCATTCACACTCATCCCTCTGCCTCTCCAGAGTAGGGAGACACTGCTGTTCCCAGTGGCAAGGTCCTTACTGTGGAAATGCCAGGTGCTTCTGATTGCTGTTCAGGGCCGCACTACTGTCTTGCTGGCACATTTGGACTTCTCCTAATCAAGCATGGGAACATCAGTTCCCCACCTGATTCGAAGACTCAGTAAGAGGCACAACCCTTTCTCAGAAGCCAGATCCTGCTGTCTTCCAGCTCTGGCTTCTCTTGGCTTCAGGGTGCAGCCAGGGCTATAGGTGACTGTAGCTTTAGCAATAGGCAACGTAGTGGCTCTGCAGCCAGCCTTTCTAGCCTGCTGCATGAGCCCCAGCTTTTGCTGCAAGCACTTCAGAGCAGAATAAATCCCATGACTCTATATAGCCTTCCTCATAGCCAAACCAGACATGAATGTGCTAAACATCTCATTCCCTATCTAAAAGCCATCTTTCTCACTGCTTGAGCAACATATTACTATTTTTTTCAGTAAGTATGGAGGGGTTTTTTTTGTTCAGGGTAAGCTTTGCTTCACAGAATGACTAAAATGGAAATCCCACAGACTGAAGTCTCATGTGCTGTGCATATCCCTTGGCCTTGTAAGCACAGACTGGTAGAGGAGCACCTGGCAGAAAGCTTGCTCTGTGTGTATCATTGAACTAACTTGATACAGATTGATTCAGAAACACTGAGCCTGTTCAAATGATGTGCTCACACAGACACTTTATATGGCAGAGCTGCGATTGAAGGCTGTAGGGATGATGTTGAATACTAATGGGATAGCATGCAATTTAATCCCTGTTCAAATTTGGAGCTGTTGGTCATAGTAATCATACATTTTCATTTAGCTACAGTGGAAGTTTTACTGACAATGTGACTGTACGATTTTACTCCATGGGCAATTTCTGGTGAAAAAGCAAAGCTAAAGTATGGTTACTATGAGAACTATAATAACTTTCTGGACTGTGAATTTTCTTTTTGTGATTTGCACCATCCATGCAAAGAAAAGCTGGAGTGTTAACTGTGCTTAAATGTCACATGAAGGCACAAAAGGAACAACTCCCCTCTTTCCCTGCTATCCCTGAAACAAAGTTTTATAGATAAACAAGCCAGCACAGAAACTATGCCTGTGAATCCATTTCAATTTAATTAACACTATGCTGGTTACAAATGCAAACAAGTTCCCAAGCAGGCAGTTTGGCTGCCCCTCCCCTCTGTGGATTCAAGTTTGACTCCTTGCTTTGTTCTAACAGAACAAAGAAAGCAAAGAACAATGTGACCCTGACCCTTCTCTAGCCCTTCACACACAAATGATCCCTTTTAATATTCAGACGAACTGTGACATGAAGAGGTCCCATGAGAACAAACACCTGCCATTTCTCTGGACAGCACTTTGACCAGACTTTGCCTATCTAGCTTTTTAACAACTTTTACATTCCTGTGGCTGTTTTGTAGAGAAGATGGCAACACTTGAGTTCTCAGGACATAGCTTGTATTTCTATGAAGAAGTGCACAATGCACAGTCTCCTCCCACCATGCCACACAAACACACTCCACCTGCAACCTCACAGAAGTTTTTTCGCCTAGAGGACCAATAAGGTACAGCCTTGGAGGCAGGGATGGTCTAACAGCCCAGCTGCAAACCCTCTTTAAACATGCGTGTGTGCATGTGTTTTGACTGAGATGGGCATCCTCAGGCTCTCCACAATTCTCTACCACTTTGGAGTTAAGTCCAGACATAGCAGGGGAGGAGGGTGTTTGGAAGGTGCGGAGACTGTCTAGACTGAAGGTGCCTTTTTGTTCCTTCAGTGTGAATATGTGCATTAATAATAATACAGAGAGCATCACTAGCGCTCACTCAGTGAGAGCTGTGGCAGAGGCACTGCACACACATGTGGGCAATGCAGAAGGCAGATCCGTGTCCTCTGCACAAACTGCAGCAACCAGGCTTCTGTATCTGCTCTGGCAGCACTGGAAGCTGGGCTCTGATGATGTTGATAGCTGGCATGAGCCTGACAGGAATTTCTGTCTTGTGATTAGAGGATACTCTCCTTCCCTCAAAAACCCAGTCCATCCCTGCCTAGTTTTAAAGAACTTTCTCCTTGTCTTACTTCTGAAAAGCTCAACAACAGGCAGAGAAGTTTGCCAAGACCCAAATATCTCACAGAATGATGTTATTCTTGACTGACATTTGCCAAACCCATTCATAAAACCCTTCAGCTCTGGGAATTCCCAGCCACCTCTGATGATCATGCCTGTCCTTCACCAGTCCTACCATTAGAAAAGCTGTCTTAAAATCAGGTATGAGATTAGTACTGCTATGATAGTTGAGTCTTATCTGTCATAGATGCTGAGAGAAGATTATTTAGGAGAAAGATGTCACACAGGATGGAAACCTTGCCCTGCTAAATGCTGCTGCTCTGAGTTTGCTCTATAAGCGCTGCATCCAGTGATCATTGAGATCTTTGTTTCAAGTTCAGAGTAGGAGTTGCTTTCTGTTCAGACTTCCAAATGAAAGAGTTCTGCTGCTATACATTTTTACTGCTGGAAAGCATGCAAAACAGCATCAGAAACAAAGGAGAGAGAGGAAAGCCTAAATCAAATAGTGGTAGGCTTTGAGCTTGATGTGGTCTGGACAAGATAGTTTCCTCTACAGTTTTCATCCATCTGAAGCACAGCAACAGCCTGGTCTGAACAGAGCAGGTCAGCAGAGGAATGTGGGCTGCTGTTTGCTCTGGAAAACAGCGGGAACTAACTACTGGGATACCACTGAAGACTTGTCAGTCAGTCTTGGATCTGGATTTTGACTAACAGTTGCAGGAACACTCTCAGTTCTTACTGAGAGGCAGCAGCAAAGAAGCCAAACCAAAGTGATCCTGTCAAAACAGTTTTGGATGCCTCATATTCTGTCAAAGGCTCAGGCTGTAAGAAAGATACGCCAGCTCCTCAAAAAAATGCAAGAGTTTAATTCTCACAGGAAGCATTCATGTTATTGAAGTCAATGGGAGCTGGGTACTAAGCACTTATGAGCAGCTAAGCAGTAGTTACTGTTCTTCCCAGACACAATCTATGAGAAGGTTTTCACTTTGTTTTCCTACTTGAAACAATGAATTTTTGGCATTTTTCCCATTGCCTTGGTTCCCAGCAAGAGAAGCAGACTTTTCTAGGTTAGGTAATGTGACTACCAAACATTCATCAGCTGCATAAGCCAAGTCAGAACTTTTCTTTCCCAGTAAACAGATGCATTTTCTGAATATTTAGACACAGCTCACTGCTTGCCCTCAAATCAGAAACAAGCTCTCACCCACCATCTAACACTGGAAAAGGTTGGTGCTGCGGCTTAGAGTGACAGCTTCCTTGGTTTTCCCATTGTTAATGAGCAAGTTCCCAGCTTCGCTTGGACTGGCTGGGGCTCTGCATTGGCATGAGGTGTCCAACCACATCCAAGAGTGGAGGCAATCAACATCCACTCAAACACTCTTCCGGCAACTGCATGGGAAAAGTGTGGCCAAGGCTTTTTGCTCAGGGGTGGAAGCGACTGCTCTTGACCAGCTTCCTTACATGCGGGCAAGCAGAGCCCAGTACTTTCTGTGTCTGATATGTACGTTGCACATGGCAAACAGTATGTCTGCAGTAGGGCATGTGCACCTCTGGTAAGGAAATTCCTGCAGAGAACAGTCACATTTACAAATCAAAATGTGTCATTTGTCTATTGTTGTTGCTCCAATCAGGTTTTAACTAACAAACATATTCTCCAGAATATTTACTGCAAGTCATTATGAATGCACCAGCAGTTGTTTATGAATTCAAAACCAGGGTATCAGTTCTGCTAGTCTTTACTCCAGTTCTGTCTGTGCGTCCTATCTCCTGCTTCCAGGGAAAGTGGAAACCACACTGAAGAATGCATATGCTTCAACCGAGTTTCCAAAGTCTCAGCACAAGTATCAGTAACGCAGAAGAGTCGTAAAGCTGTGCCTTATATTAGTTTTGACATGTAATTCATAGGCCTATATGAAAGGGAGTTAAAAGAAAACTTTCTTCCATTTGGCAGATCAGAATGATGAGAGGAGTTAAAACGGGTGTCACTGGTGGCTGTGTCTTCAAGGGTTGACCTTCAGAGACCTAGAAAATGCATCTCTGGCTGTTCAGAGATGTGCAAAGACACGATATAGAAAAAACCAGCTATATTATGATGCAGTGCTTTGCCATTGAACATCATGAAGTGAAGTAAGAAGTTAAAATAGCTGAGAGAGAGGCTGAATTAGAATTAGGAGTCTCTGGTTCTCATTCTTCCTCACTCAAGAAGTATTCTGGCTAAGACTTTTCCTGAGCTTTGAACAGAGGTTGAGACCTGACAGTCTTCTTGTCTTTGAAACAGATAATGCTCTGAGCAGGCATGAAGGAGCTTGGGACCAAAGAGACAACTCAGATAATTCTGGCCTGTGTTTTCAAATGTCCACTAAAACATGGCTCAGTGACGACGGAAGTTCCTGGGGATAATGGGCAACAGATCCTGGGTGGCGGTAAGAGCAATATATACATTCCTTCAGAAATCTAAAACATGTAAACAGACAGACAGAAACCGTCAGAGGGATGTGAGAAACTTGTAAATTAACAGCAAATGCAGGGAGAGGAAGTCCAGAACAAACACACTGATGTTTTTCACAACCATGGAGGAGTTTAATCCACTACTTTAAAAAACATATGGTACACTAAACATCAGATGGATAATAGGCTGAGAGATACTTGGCACCAGCCCATGGAAATATAAACACAAGGCATTTGTCTCATTGTGTTTCTTTTTCTTTAAATATTTACTTTCTTTATTTTTCCAGGATAGAGTTTTTGACCCCATATGCGTTAACAAGCTACCTTTCCAAAAACAGATTTTGGGAGGCATCACACTGCAAGTCACTGGTTTGGTTTCAGAAGTTCTTTGGGATTTATCCTATTTCCTGAAGGAAAAATGGCCATATCCAACTTCCCTCCCCATCCACAAACCCACCATGCCTCACACCTGTATTTGATGGCATTTTTGCAAAGACCAAGGACTGAATGAGTTTGGAAAACGTTGGTTTCTTGTTCATCCTCTTTTTCATGGGCTGGAGCATCTAGAGAACAGGTAAGCTTAAATTCCATGGCTACATGGAGTGGGAAAGTAGATACATGTCCTTTTCTCACTTCACTTTAACATTGTCCCACTGTAATACTGGAGGTAATCCAGATGGCATTCAGCCCTGTGAAATTTGATAGCATGGAATGGAACTGATAAATTGGAAAAGGTATTTTCACCAGCATATTCATTTCCAGAGCAGGGACACGCTGTAATTTGGAAGTCCTGCTCTGTGGGCCTTCAGTACCATGTAGGAAGACTGGATGGATAACGGCATGTTTGCAAGGGTGTCACTCTCTTGTGACATGGGTATGATTCTGGATATGTCATGAAGCATGATTCTGGATCATGACTCTGGATATGTCATGAAGTATGGGACTTGGAGGCCAGGTGAGGGAAGTGTAAGGGGTGACAATACTACCTACAAAACTGGGAATCCACATGAGGTCCTCCTTTGTAGTCCTGAGCCTCTGTAGCTTCTGTTACCCCTTTGCTTTCCTGAAATGTTTCATTCTGGTAGGAGTTCACAACTTGGTGTTTGAGGGCCACCCCTCCCTCCCAGATCTCAATCAGCCATAGGAGCATTTATTTTTTAGGATGGTCTTACTTTGAGGGGAGCTGCCATGAGTCAGAATTAAGGAAAGAATAAGCCAGAACTAAGGCAGGAGATAGAATTAGGGGCAGAAAAGGAGAAATTATTTTGCAGTTCTTCCTGTGGAGCTTTATGAATAGTATAGGTCTTCATTTCCTCTCTACCCTAAGAAAGTGCCCTGTGGCTGCACTGGTGTAACTGCATGTACTCCAGCAGAGACACCATGCATGTCTTTGGAAGGAGGCATTTCTGACAGACCAATAGGCTAGAAATATTTGAGAGGGAATGTTGAGCGGGATTGTAGACAGGCTGTCTTCTGCCAAAATTCACCTGTTTCACAGTCCTTGCGCAGTTTGGAGGCTGATCTGTGCTATAACCAGAAAAAGAGTTGAACATGCGAAACACATCTGAGTCAGGTTTAGACCAGCTAGCTCTGATAGTGCTGACAGTATAGCACTCCCAGAATCATGTTCTATGAATTGAACTGCACCTGCCCAGGACAAGGTCCAGGTCTTTGCCCACATTTCCATGGTTTTCCATGGAGCAATGTAACCATGGCTCTTCAGATTTTGGACCTTCCTGGAAAAGTATCAAATACATAATGCACACTATAATGACATTTCTAAATATTCCTTACTGTAACAGAAAGGCAAACTTGGGGCAAGAGTAGGTGTCGGGAATGGTGAAAGGAAAAACATTCATTTTGTCTGTCAAATGACTCCCTACATATCAACCAATCTTCTTAGATTAACACAGTCTTCTGCAGGGCTAGGTGATACTTTTCAGTGCAACAAAAGATTCTGTTGTATTCATATTTTCTTCTGTTTTTTACTTCTAGGAAAACTCAAACAGCACTTAACAAATGTAGATATTACTCAGCTAGATGAACAATAAAGCACTGCTTGTGCTGAGACAGGAAAATAAGTGAATGACAAATAAACACAGGAGAAGTACATTTGTTAATATTTATTTCAGCATTCCTCACCCATCTTAAATCTTGCAGCGGGGAAAAAAATTAGTTAAAACAAAGGACTACAAACATATTTAACTCCACAGGGGGGATTTCTTCTTCCCTGATCTCCGTTTCATCTGCATCTCATTAAATTTGCAAGATAGTCTAGTCCTTTGTTCTATTAAGTTTATGGACAATTGCAGAAGGCATAAGACTGCTGTATGAGGAGAGTCTGAGAAGATTGGGTTTGCTCAGCCTTGAGAAAATAATGCTTAGGGAAGACCTTTCACCATGTTTCAGTGTTTAAAGTGTGGCCATGAAGAAGGTGGAGACTCCCTTTTTACAAGGAGTCACATGGAAAAGACAAGAGGTAATCAGTACTTTTTACAAGGACATGTAATGATAGGACAAAGGATCCTACTGGATCCAAAGGAACCTAACTGGATGGCTTCAAACTGAAAGAGGTTAGATTTAGACTAGATGTCAGGAAGAAGTTCTTCCCTGTGAAGGTGGTAAGGTGCAGGCACAGGGTGCTCAGAGAAGCTGTGGCTGCCCCATCTCTGGCAGTTGCAAGGCCAGGTTGGATGGGGCTTTGAGCAACTTGGTCTAACCGAAGGCATCCCTGCCCATGGCAGGGAGTTTGAACCAGATGACCTTCAAGGACCCCTCCAATCCAAACCACTCTGTGATTCTGTGAAAACATATTTAATATAAGCAATGCAAAAGAAAAGGCAGGCATGTCTCTATCATTTATATGCAACTATTATCTTGCTTCTCACCAGGTTACATACTGTACTGTAAATTTTAGCCATGCTGCAAGAATATGTTTTATTTTAGCTTGAACTTTTTGTTCCATTTTTACTAGTAAAGGCCTCAAACCTGTATTCGCATTATAAATATTATAAAATGGTATTTTTATATAAAATACTTTAATTTTTATTTAGATCTTTTTAAAGTAGCATGAGATGATTTAATCAAAATTGTTCATATGGAAGGTCCACTCTTTCACTAGTAACACATGCGACAATTTTGATACAGGATCTGAGCCTAGCACCTTTTATATGTGTGACACAGGTGTAGTAAAACTGCAAAGGAAAATGGCTGGTTTAGGGCAATTGCAGGTTTAGATCTCCTCAAATTCTTTGTCCCTGTGGTTCAGGGAGTTATTTTACCTGGTGGCAGCAGGAAACTCTGTATTGTCTTTGTTTCCATCAGACCACTTGCCCAATATTTTATTATCATGTTCAGAGCAGAGATCTGAGGAGATGAGGTCAGGCTTTCCAAAGACATTAGAGGAATGGTTAGAGCCGTGACAGACATCTTACTTATTCGGGATCTTGGCAAGGTCTAGACAATACTGCTGTTTGATCCAGGTGCACATCAGAGTTCACTACATAATCAGAGACATTGTAAGCATTCTCATTTGTGCCAGGCCTTATTGGTGAGATCTGCCATTGCCATCTCTATTTTGCAGGTTCTGTTGTCACCCCGGATGGGCACCAACATTGTGGAGGGGCACTGAATACACATAGGAATAAGTGAGCCTCTCATCTCCGAAGATCATGCCTTCAAAGCATAGCCATGGCACTGTGGTTGCTGATGTGGGTTACTGGGTTAACACCAAATTCAAAGACGTGCCATTTGCTGAAACACTCACCATAACAGACAAGCCTCTCATTCGGTAATTTCTGGAGAAATAGAAAGAAGTAGGGGGTTTCAGTGTCCAGGCCCACCATACATTGCCATGCTGCCAAATTGTTGGGTTTTTACTTTCGTTGCATGTGGCACCAGATCTATAACCTGGAAAGACATAAGAAAAAAACTCTATTGAAGAGAAATTGAAATATGGGTTTAGGTTTGGCTATTGCTTGGGAAGGACACTAAATAAATAATTCTAAATTCTCTTTTCTTAAAGAAGTATGAACTCAGAGCTTATTTGTAGCTACATGCTGAGTATACATTAAAACATCTCTGCAGGAATAATTGAATCACTATTTATAAGTCTGTGCAAGTTGGAACTGTAAATCCAAACCAAAATTCAGTTTCATTTTGTGTGCAAATGATGCAACTTTTAGCGTAAATTGAATGCAATTTTTTTGTCTTTGATTGTTGCTGGGATGTATTTGGACCATATGTAGTGAGCCTACTGCATCCTATATATAAATCCTATAGACACTGGAAAAAGGAAGGATTGAAGAATGTGGCAATAGGCACGAGAGGACTAATCACTGTCAGAAGGACCAGTAAGCAGTAAAGTTTACAGAACCAGCCTCATCTACTTTTTCCCATAATATATTGAATCAGTCTCCCCGGCTGCAGTGCAGTTCTTCCATTTTCCTCCATGGGAAATTGCCTCTGGGAAAAAGGATTTTTCTTAAAGCAAGTTATAAAAGCCATCAAGAAAATAATTCCACTGTCAGCCATCATTGACAGGCAGTTGATTTTCTGGGGGCTGCACTTGCAGCATTTGTAGATGCTGTTCGCATGCTGGTGTTTCCAAACCATCTGCATTCTGATACAGGCAGCTTGTGAATGTCAAGCTAATTAGCCAAAGCTAATGTCTGGTTTCCTGTAGAGAGCTTTTGTGAGGTAATTACCTTCCTCGAGGTCAAACTGCTGTAATTACAGGTCTTTAATTAATCGAGATAAACAGCCTTTGAATTCTTGCAGTGAGTCAGCCAATCATTCTAATGGACTTTCATCTTAACCTACAACAATATAGGGTATTATGACAGGTGATAGCAATGCTTTTTATTTCTGTGGGATCTAAACCATAACACCTTTCACTAAAGTTATATAAATTATTATCACCTATTAAAGTCCCTGCCTAGGCTTTGTTATGTGCTTTTCAAGGTAGGCATTCATATTTAAATAAACCAGAAAGTAGGTGCTTTCACAGAAGTAAATGACACATAAGTAAGAGCAAAAAATTAAGAAAGAAAAAAACTATTCTCACCCTAATTTTTCCCTCTTTTCCCGTTTTTGTTCCTTTCTTTTATTCAGTAACACTGATTAGGTCTTTGAAGCATAGTACTGAGGCCTCTTTAAAATATCAAACTTCCAAACAGCCTGCTTCCCCTTCGTGTGTGTTTTCCTTCCTCTGTCCCCTTCTCTCCTCACAGCTGTTTTGGGGGCTCAGATATTTTGGTCTACTATTGGAATGCTGGCAAACATTTCTCCGCCTAACTTCATTATTCCTAAGGTTGATTCATTATGGTATTTCCTCTTCAGAAACTGTTATTTGCTGCACCCCCTCTCCTCCTGCACTTGGTGAATGAAACCCCCCAATATAACATCTCCTTTTAGAAAAATAAATCACTCTACTTCTAGTATACTGAAGGCCTACCCTGATGAAGAAAATGAAATGGAGTGCAAAAGAAAATTAACAGAGGCTTGACCCCCATTGTCTTCTGTAGACTTCAGTTTAACTGTAGAGTGCATAACAAGTCTAGGTAACGTATTTCCCTGATTTAATTAATCAATGTACTACTACATTACTAGAAACACATGTAAGTTTAGTTTGGATTCCAGCCACAGATCAAAACCAATATTTGGGAACAACCTTCAGAGCAATCTAACTTATTAGCCACTGCCCAACAAGAAACGAAAGAATATCCATAGCCCTGCTACCACTTAGTTGAATTTTTAGACCTAATCAGTTAAATTTGCACATTCCTGGTTTTTGTTTGCTTTGTGGTTTTTTGTGTTTTGAATTTTTTTTTTTTTACCCAAATAAATGAGGAGTAGAACATAATTAAAGCTTTACAGCAAACTAACAAGTGCCTGAATCCGGCCTGATGGACTGTAGAATGGTAACTCATGACCAAATCATATCCAAACTCAGTGCCAGAAAGGAACATGACACACATAAGGAATTAGTTTAGAAGGAATCTGGTAGTTAGCTATGTATGTAAAGCATCAAGAAAGAGCACTTCCATTTTATTAATTTTACAGACATGAGACTCAGTGTGAATTTGCACTTCCTGATTTTTGTGATCCTTAACTCACACTGGGTCTGTGTATTACCATGCAGCACTAACACTGTGTTACCTCCGCAAGGTGACTACACCAATAATGATTACTAATGGATAAATGAGCTCTTTTTAACCAAGTACTTACGTGTTTACAGACCCTTTTCCAAAGTCAGACCAAAAATCTGACTTTTCATCCTCATATCTATACATACATATGTTTGTGTATATATATTATAAAGTATTTTTCTCATTCAACCTTGCCACTGGAGTATCTGTACACGAAGGCCTATGGAAAGGCCATGGGGCTAAATGAAATACTCAACACACACTATTTACCATGCTGTTATCAAAGGCTCTTCCTATGACAAGACTCAGGGAGGCCAAGGGGTATGTGAAGCAACGCTGGAAAATGTCCTTGCAATGCTGAGTTATTTTGTGTGGGATTTTATCTGTCTAACTACAGTCAGGTAAAGTTTATGAGGTAGACATTTGTTTATGAACTAGTCATTTCAGAGTCCTTTTATAGTCAGTAGCTATCAAGTCAATATACACTGTGGAATAGGGAATGATTAATTCCTTTTTAAACTAGGTTCTGAAATAGTCTACTATTTCCAGCAGAGGGCTGATTTCTCTCCATTATCTATAAATGGACTATAGATACAGCACTTTTGACATATGTGGAGTGCAGGGGTGGTGGAATAGATAACTCCCTCCCTTTATCAGCCCTACCCCTCCTGTATTCGCAACAACAAAGCATCCTCTGTAGCCCTTTGACATAGCTTCCATGTTCAGTGAGATACTGGAAAATTTTCTGCATTTACCCTTTGGCAGTACTTTGCCATTTGCAGTACTCTGGAAAATGCTGGGGACATATTATAACCACATCACTTTAAAGCTCCCTAAAGTTGCCAGACCAGGCTCCGTGCCTTTCTAAATGTGCATTGTTCTACAGCAGCAGTCCTGTTCCAGCCTTTCACAAGCTATGTAATGTGGTGACTTTTCTGCTGTCTTTTCTCTTCCCACCCTGTGTACGCTTTCAATCATGGACAATATATTCAAAACAAAACCATTCAAGAAATTAAAACCAGAGTGAGGTCTTCAAGGCCAGGATTCAGAACCCGGTTGTAAGGAAACATCTAGTTGTGTTTATGGCATTAAAGTGGTATGATGATAAATAAGAATTCTCATCTAAAGGATGATTCATGTACCAGGGCAGACTGGAGGCACAGGCACAATGACTCAATTTGAGTAGGCTGTAAAGCACAATAATGTTCCAGCCTTAGACACATGGAGGAATTTGGGCCCCTGTGACAAGTTAGGTGGGACTCTTAAAGAGGCAGGGATCTGAGGCAGCTGGCAAAGCAGAAGAAACAATACTGCAGCATCTATGATAACGACAAATAGGCTTCATCATAAAGATCTGCCAAGAGGAAAACTTTCGTGCATGATAAACCTGACTCATCCATTCCAGAAAATTTCTCTTGTCCTTTGGTTACAGGGGATGAAGCACTGACCATGCAATTGTAAAAGCTAAATTAATTCCAGCATTTTCCAGTAAAAAGGCGAATTCCCAGATTATTTCATTCGGAAGCAGCCACAAAGCTCATACAGTGATTGAATAGGGTCTTTGATTTCTGCCCATCTGCCTGCTGGCAAAACCAAGAGTCTGCCAAATGTATAGACCCATGAGTATCACGCAGTCTTTGGGGTTTCTTCTTTTAACACACCCATGCCAATTCCAAAGAAAACCTATGAGCCTATTGTTCTCTGGAGAACCCTGGGAAAACACAGAAAAAGCATATTTCCAAGTAGATCCAAGAGCTGGGTGGGTAACTCTCCACTGACATACTGTTATTAATATGAGGAAGGTAACATTTAATAGCTACAGCAACACGTTAGCAGACAGATGAACTGGAATTGATTTTTTACATCTGCTCTGACTTTCTCTGGGTCACTGGGAACCTAACACATTCTCTCTTCCTCACTTCACACTTTCTAGTTTCCCAAGAGTATAGGGAGACTTTTTCCCCTTCTGGAAATTGAGTGGAAGGTGTTGTACACACAAAGTATTACTTATAAAAAAAAAAAAAAAAAAAAAAGGTGATGATTCACTTTCTGGAAGCAGAAGGAAGTACTTTTGTTTGACATTGAAACACGTGTTGGGTTATCAGCCTATAAGTGCAGTGCATTTATAATCTGATACACACTTCAAGTCATAGTTCACAGGAGGAGAAAACACTTGAAAAACATGTCTTTGTAATGTATGGACATAAAGCCTGAGAGCTCAGTATAAAAAGTGTGTATGGTTATTTGACCTTTCCATTTAGTTAGTGCATCTGAAATTATCAAATTGAGATATATTTACTCTTAGCTTTGGATTGTATCAGGTATTTGTCTTCCTTCTACAATGGGCATAGACCGCTTCTCTTTGAGTTTGGGACTCTTTTAAAGCCATTTGAAGTTAGCATTTTTTCTTAGTGAAAGGATAGCTGTATCACAAGCTTCTTCCTGCTGATAAGCTAGCCCTTGAATATTTTTCTGAGTAAACAGGATACTTTACTGGATACCAGACTAAAATTTTACTTCAAATAAAATATGCAGTGAGATTTTTGTGGTTTTTAAAGCACATAAAGAAAACATACATTCACAGTTTTGTGTGTGAGCCATATATTTGTTGGCAGAAGTAATAAATGATAAATTTAGCACTTGGTGCCTAGTGAACTACAAAGTTCTCATCGTCTTTACTGAATATCCCTAAGCTTTAAGACAATTTGTTTTGCTAAAAGGTAGTGAGTTGTAAAAATTGTGCTTGTTATCTTCCTAGAGTCAGTATTTATTTGGGGAGCTAACACTCAATTTGTGTATAGTCACACCTGCCAGAATGACCCTCTGAAACTCACACCACCCCAGAACAGAGTGTGTTTGAAAGCCTTCCAGAGTTTGGTCAAGGACCCTATCAATCATGGGAATGACACTGTGTTTGGATAAGAAAGCTGACAGGCTTGCTCAGCCCTTCTGGTGCTCCCTTCCCCTCTATCATCTTAAACCAAAGTCTTTGAAAATCCACCAGCTGTTGCTGGAGAGAGAGACCTAAGAAGTATTTTCTGACTGTTGTTTTGAGAATGGGCTAGAGATTTGAAAGGCTAATCACTAATGAAACACATAGAGCATAGCCCTGTTTCATAAACAAAGAAAAGGGAAAAAAAGCCAGCTATTGAGAATGCTGCAATTAAAACGGAAAGCTGAAACAGTAGCTTTGGACAAATGTAATGCTGTCACCAAACATACTGCTTTGCAAGCAGTCCACATGGAGTGGGACAGTAATGAAAGGTCCCAAATCAGAGACAACACTGAGTAAAGGGCGCTGCTCAGACTGGGATAGTCCTAGTCTGCCTCCAGTGGGCAGGCTGGATGAAGCGAGGAGGAGAGGGAGAAGCAGTGTTGTTACAGAGATCCTATCATTGCATTTTCACAGTAGCTTGCCATAGGAAAGTGGAAGACAGCTTCCAAGAAATATCTGGCTCTCTGGGTGGGCCAGCCCAGCACCACACTTAAGTTTATTGCATAGGGCTGCAAAGTTCAAAGGAAGCTCTGGGAAAGGGGAGCTGAGGCTCACAGCGCTGCGCCCAATCTGCTGCACCACACATGGCTAAAGTACACACTATCAGTAATCAAGAGAAGGACCTCCCTGAAGCACAAATGGCAGTGGGGGTACCCTTCTATAAATATCCTGAGAAATAGCAGAGTTTCCCTTTTCAGTTGCCTGAGTGACTCCACCTCATTTGATAGCTTGCAAATGTTCCTTTGGTTTTAGTAGTTACCACTAGATCAAAAACAAGTGCATGGGAAAACACAGCTAAGCACAACAAGCATGTGTTGAATTGCATGCAGTAGGAACTGTTTTGGTGTTGTGGCTGTGTCCCTTTCCTTTTTCCATCTTCCTAATCCCTTTTCTGTTTCAGTTACATTCTGATTTCCTATGCGCAGTCTGAGAAACCTAATGTCAGCTATAGCCCATAGCCCCAAAGAATAAAAATCACACCCACAAATTGAAAAAAGGACAATTTCCTTTTCCTGATCCATTTTTCTCCTGCTGCAGACAGCAGGGAGATAGAATCCAATAAGAGCCTCCAATCCAACTCTCCACCACCTGAAAACCTTGGTGACGTTCAAGTGATTTTTATAGGTCTGCATATTCAGTTCTGAGGTCTGGGTTTGGACAATGATGGCCACAGTTCCTAGAAGATTTTGTCCTCATATCTTTCCACTAATAACTGAAAATCCAGTTTAGACTTCACAGAATTCTGTGGACCTAAGTCTATTCAAAATAATTCAAAGCACCAATAAAGCATGAAATATGAATATTTAGGTTCACCTAAATATTGGTGAACCTAATATATCACCTATATACTTTGGCTTCTTAGAAGAAGAATAGTAAGAAGTTCCTGGAAAATAGCATCTTTGTTCCATAATGTAACAAGAGGTAGCGAAATTCAGTAACTAATTTGCATCTACAGTATCAAATCTAGCAGACTGCTCACCTGTTAGAGATCAGGAAAAAAAAAAAAAAGGAAAAATTGGAAAAAACCCCAACTTATTGTTCATGTGCCTGGAAATGGCTCAGGTGATGGGTAGAACATACCTATCAATATAGAAACTGACCTTGTAGTATAGGATACAGCAGGAACATTAGCATTTTCTTAACAGTGTGACTACCTGAAACTTCACAGGAAGAATCACTTCTAGAAGCATTGTTCAGGTCTCATACAATCCTAACAGCTGATATCTACCTGAATAAAAAAGGGAGTTGTACTATAGGTGGCATTAGTCTCCTGTGATGTGTATTTAAATCATTTAGAAGCCTTGTAATGGCTGTGAGAAAAGTTTCTATTTTGGGAAATGGCTGGCTACTCCTTCCCTTTCCAGGTCAGATTTGAATGAAGGTACTCTATACCAATCCAGTCCATTTTAAGTAGGTTGAGGGATGGAATAAATTTAGAGTCATATTGCATTTCTGCAGGGGAAAGGAAGAAAGAGAACGCATCTTCATGGAAAGCTCACATGAAATGTTATAGAGGCATTCCTGAATTATCTTCTAGAAGTAGGGAATTGTACCCTTGCTAAAAATGAGGTGACTCAGAGTCTTACAAAAGGAATATTATTCCTTTCCATATGATTATATCATGTTACTACAGAACCAAGGTACTCCTTACTACAGCTGAACATTTCTGTCATAGGGGATTAGGTGGAAGAGTTGGCTGGTTTCTCAAATCAGAAATTTCTCCACAGGTTTGGAATCTGAAAGCACAGGACAAAAATGCAGGTGGAATTTCCTGAAGACAGCCTTATTTCTTAAATTCTGGGGACAAGCACTGGGCAATAACAAGGAGCGCAGTTAGCAAGTAAGAGTTCCAGTATGAATAATATACAAGAATAGTCCTCTCATACCTTTTGCCTGCCATGCCAATGTGAAGTCCTGAAAGAGCAGAAAAGGTGGTTTCAGGCTGACCTTGAATCTACCTTTGAATCCAAGCTCTAATTTTTCCTAAAATATTGTCCTGAACCTACTCTGAGTCTGCTAACTTGGGGGCCATGTCTTCCACATGGTATTCATATGTGGTAGATCATTAGGTAGAATCAGTGATAAAAATAGACCTGTTAAATATCCCTTTCATTTGGTACATCCTACTGAACAATCACATGGGACATATTAATGTTGCTACAGAAAATACTATATACTTGCACAATAAATACTACTTTCACATAGTATAAGTTAAATACTCTTTGTTATTACTCTTTGAGAAAGCTTTCTAAAAAGCCAAAGCATTTTCTCAAACCCACAAACCTCCTTTCACATTTAGCAGAAAAAAAATGAGTGGCAGATGCCAGAGATCACTTCCTAGGAAAACACTTCTCTTTGACTCTCTTTTAACCCTCAAGCTGCAATACTTAGATGCACATTTAAAAGTTTTATCCATTGCCATTATGCCAGAATTATCTGTACTAACATTAATTTAGGCAAGGTTATATGGTTGGCAAAAAGTAATTTTTCACGTATATTCAGAACACGCCTTTGATAATGTAGACATTAACTGCCCAAATATCTCTCCTATCCCACTCACAAAAATTTCAGGCTAACATGTATATTCTTTATAGGACTTTCATACTCTCATTACAAGAACACAATTTTTTTCTTCTTACAGCACACCTTTACTTGCACATTTCACTTGTAAAAAGATACAAATTCTTTACTATCCATTATAGAAATAAACAGATCTTTCAGGCACAATTTTCAAAGCATAATGAGCTTCTACATATGGATTCAAAATATGTTTTGCTGAACAAAACTAGAGACAAAAAATCTTCAAATACTCAACAGTGCTTAAAATTATGCACCATATTAGGCTTGTTGAGCTTAATGGGATACTCTTAAAATCAGATGGTGTGTGTTTGTTGGTTAAAGAACCTACACTTCAAGCTTAACATAATGTGCCTCCAAAGCTTCCACTCTTGGGTTGCACTTATACTTTTCAAATAAATTTGGCCAGGGTTATTTCTGGTGTATTTCTACTTGACCCTTGGCCTTGAAAGAAATACTGTAAAGGAACTAAGGTTCTATAATCGTTTCCCCCTGCTTTTATATAACTTCACTACTTAAAAACGATAGAGTTGATAAAAACATTGAGGCCTTCTAAGGTTTCCTGCAGACATACTTTATAGGTTTGATCATGATGTACTTTTCAGGTACCGTTACTCTTTCCCTCAATGACTCTGATGTTATCTTCATCCTGTTGTAGACCCTTATCGCTGAGGGATGAAGTATCAATTGATCTTGTTGCAAGAATTACATGCTCTGTCTTTCCATGAAGTGAACCCGGTTATGACTTATACCTTGTGAATGACCTTCTAACATGGAAAGAGCATGTGGGAAGAAAATGGAATTAAAGGGGTTACCTTCAATTAATGCTAATAAAAGAAAATAAATTGGATGCACCAACTGCTTCAGTCAACCTACTTAACTCTAACTTTACCAACTAACAGGCCTATTTTCAAGAAAGTCACTGTAGTCAGAAAGCCTAATTTTCTTTTGAAAAAAGTATAAATTTACAGAGATGTTAACTGGGCTACAAAATCTACAGCAAGAAGAAGTAGAATCAAGCTGTAGAAAATCTGTTTACTTGGTGTTTGGGTATAGGTGTTCTATGATGAGGGTACTGCCCTGACTTCAGCTTGGATTTCACTGGTATGGATGAAACTTGATTGTATTCATTGCCCAGATTAGAAAAAAAGAAAAAAATTATCTACACAGAGAAAATAGTATTTTTAAAATTCTTTTCACTTCTGTAATTTGTGATATATTTCAAAATTCAAGAAGATCTTTTTTTTTTTTTATTTCTCTTTTGTCCATGAAACCTTTCTTCCTCTTTTAAAAATGTGCTGTTTTCTTCATAGTCTGCCAAGAGCACTTCAAAACAGCAGTGAACACCGCAGTCGAAGTACATTAACATCAGCATTTCACATAAATAGCGCAAAATAGTGTAGGGGAGGATGCAGATTTGATTTGAGACAGGACACAGGAGTCATATGTGGAGTCCAGATACTCCTGGGACAAATGCAGAGGAAGTAGCACAAGTTCATTTTTGCCATTCTGGGCTCAAGTCACTCCTTTTTGCTTCTATGCCACTTCAGGCCACTCAGCTCTTCCCTTTTGCTTTGTCTTTGTCACCTTGTTCACTGGATGACAGGGCTTTTAGCACCATTTTGTTTTAGGAAAATGCAGAAAAATATTCTGAAGGAAAGTAGTGCACACTCCATTTCTTCCTATTGTCAACAGAAGTGCCTCTTTCTAAACCATGTCCAAGTACTTGCCTTAATGAAAGGGGCAACTCTTGGGAACTGCCTGGTCTGTGAAAACCTAGAGACAGCATAGATGCTTTAACAGTCTCTTCTGACTTAAAAAAAGAATCCGGATTTATTAATTAAAAGAGAAATGGTGGCTTTCTAACACTTTGGCTGGCATAACAGCCCTCTCTGGCTCACATGCAACCTCAGGAAGTTTGGGAGACCCATGGATGAGGGTGTTAAACAGGCAGTAATTTTTTCTGTTACAGGGATTGTACAACTGCAGCTTCAGTAACTGCTAATGTCATCTGTGGAACTCCTTCTCAGGAGGGTGCTCATTTAAAACCTATTGTTGCCATAGTGTTTCAAAATGCATATGAATTTCTTGCATGGCACATTACCTGAATGGGTAAGATGCATATGATAACTACAAACTCACATTATTTTGTCTGTACCTTTCTTATATGGGTTGCCAAGTGCACAACTTGCCATAACACAGCTTAGTACTCTTGAGTCACTGAAAAGAAATCTCTTTGAAACCAAATAAAAACAGCCTCAAGTAGGTTCACATGAATGTTGTTTTATTTGTATCATCACTATTAGATTATTATTTCTATATTACTATTATTATTACTATTATTATTATTATTTTCTGACCATGATGAGAAAGACCATTTTTGTGAGCATCATCAAGAGGTTTGTCCCAGCCATGTCCCCCTGGGCTGTAATTCTCAGATACTTCAAAAACAAAGCAGGCTGAGATTGCTCAGCACTTAGTCCTTCATGAAATAATATCACACATGAAATAATATTACACAATTGTGCTTGGAAGTTGATTGTCCATTTGGTTCTTTTCTTCCTTTCTACAGAGCTTTAGGATAATTTCCTGCCAGAGGCCCTGGTTTTCTTTCTGATAAGTCATAAGCTGCTAGCATGGCTGCATGCTAAAATGAAATGCCTCTTTGCACTTGGGGCAAGAGCTGAGCATGTTCTCTTGGTCAAATTACAGTTTGAAAAAGTACATCCTACCTTCTGCAAGAGCAGCCATACATTCAGCTGGATACAGTACTTATCACTTCTCAGCTTAAAATGTAACAATTCGGGGTGCTTTTAAGCAGCTGCTGCCTTCCACTTTCCCTTCCCCCCCAGGTGGCTGCACTTTGCTGATGGGTAAAGTGATTTCTGTTTACAGAAAAAGTAGCTTTTATAGTTTGTAAATGGTTTTAGGGTCCTCTGGGAGGAAAGGCATGGTGCAGGAATGTAAGCTATTCTGATTCTTGTTAAGAGAGGGGGACATAACCCCATAGGAATTAAACCAAAACTAAACTCCTGTAAAAACCTCCAGGTGCACAGCCTCTGAGAGCAGAAACACTGGTTCAACAAAACGATCAGTTGTGGTTTTAATTGAGAACTTTAAATGAAAAAAAGGCAGTGAATAATGTGGGATTTCTGGGAGAGGGAGGGAAGGAAAGGAACTGGTTGACAAATAAAAGGTCCCACCCTCAAATATGTATACAAATGCAAGAAACTTATCTAAAGTGCTGATGACATGATCAGCAACATTCCCACTTTGCAGTCAGAAGCCAATTTTTGGCAAGCTCACATGGACTGCACTATGCCACATTTTCTTTGTAGGACCAAGGAGGGACCCATTGAATCGGGATGCACAGGGATTTGTTGTGCTGAAGATGTTAATCGATGTCTGACTAACTAGGCATGCAAACACAGACAGCCCCCACGGCTGCTGACTTTGGGCTTCAAACTCAGCCCAGCACCACCGGCGAGCTTTAAATCCTGTCAGCAGCATGCTGAAGAGTCTCTCTGAGACACAGCCAAGATACAGGCAGCACATTGGGAACATTACCAAGTGGGAACTAGACTCTCCTTTCAGTACAGAATGTTTTCTTCAATCAAAAAAGAAAAAGAAAAAAAAAAAAAGTGATCTGGGATTTGAATAAACTTGTTAGATTTTGATCTGCAGGCTTACATCATTTTTTCCATGCTTCCCCTCAGAGAAATGGATTCCACAATTTAAATAAAAAAGCTCCATTTTCTTGTAAAAATATTTACATTGACAACATATCCCAGAATCCTCCCTCATCCCCCCCAGCTGCTCTGCGGCTGGCGTGACAGGCAGTGCCTGCTGGGACCATGGGCATTGCAGGAAGCACCATGGGCAGGCTCACGTGCAGCACAGGCTCCCCTGTGTGCTGACATGTGGTGGGAATGGCACCCCATGTGAAGCCCCTTCCTGGCCATCCTAAGGCCCACAGTGTGGATCACCCTTTACACATCTTTAGTAGGTTCACAATGAAGATGCATTGAGTGAATTGGGTTTAACAGGGAAGCTTACTGGTAGGGTCTGAATAGGATTTAGATTAGTGTTGTACAGCTACCAGGACATTCTCAAGACTGAATGCACACATGTGATTTTTTCTGATACACTTGTTTCACTCTGCTTGAACTATATTAGCATGCTGCTCCAAAGGGATCTGAATCAAGTTTAATAGGAATTAGCTCCACTTACTGCTCCTAGCTGCAGATCACCACTCCTGCAGTAGACCCTCAGCTGGATGATCTAACCTGCTTCTCAGCTGCCATTGTTTGCAGTCCAGCAATAAGCTCCTTAATTGGGTTTGCAGGGACATGGTGGGATGTGAACCATGGTGGTTCACACAGCCTGCTCTGCTCCTTCACAGCAGGATGGGCAGTGAGCAGGTGAGACAGCAATGTCAGCTGTGTCCCACCACTGGGGATTCAGGCAATTGTACACACACAGAAGTACTGGCTCTGAGATTCTGAAAGCTATTTGTTTATTTGTTTGTTTTTAAAGAGGCATTTTATCACAAAAAACACCTAGTTTTAGAAGAAGTAAAGACGTAAAAGTACTCATGCTGCAGCTGTAACTCATCGCTGTCCCCGCATCTTTATATCCCAATACTTTTAATGCTCAAACCCCTTACAGAATCCTGGGTTTCAGCTGGCATATGGAGTTTCACTCAGAGGGGAGTGTATGTGCTGCCCTGAGACATGGACAACTCAGCTTTGATCCCAAAGGCAAGTGGTAAAGGGCTGGGCCGTAAGATCTGTACTGGCGCTGGTGGCCAAACGCCAACCAGTGTGCAGCTTTGCCCCTCTGTGCCTGAAACACTCATATATCAGGCAGGGAGAGTAAGTACTTCCCTTACAATGCACGAGTCTTGTGGGTGTAAATGAACCAGTTTTTCAGAAGGAGCCACGAGAGTTCTTAGTAAAACACTATGCATGTTACAATATGACCAGCACCGTTCCAGCCAGCGCAGAACCTCAGGGAGATGACAGGGGTCTGCAGCGCTCCCACCAGCCACTGTTCCATCTGATGCAAGTGCTCCTGCTCACAGTCAGGCAGCATGGCCACATCATTCTTCCCTCTTTGCACGGCCTCATCTCCTTCCTTTATGGTGCTGTGTAAATAATGAATGATAGTATCAGTAGGTTGGTTATAAATTAAGCAAACTATATTAAAATTGATTTTGCATTGTGGGGAAAAAGTAAATTATGAGGTGTTACAGTTGCAAACATTTTGTTTCATATGCTACTTTCAAGAAGAAAAATATTTTGCCAAATGAAAAAGAGGTGTCGACCAATTGGCTCTCCTGATGCCTGTCCCTTCCTCCAGTAGTAATAGTCCCATCGTGCTGTTTTACAAGGCAGTAAGCCAGTCACCAAGTGGAGAAACTGCCAGACTGAAGTTCTCCGGGTTTATACCAGGGAGAGAATCAAATTATAGTCTTGTAAAACAGTGTGATAGTGCTATTATGGGGCTGGTCCTACAAACCTCTTAAAAAGAGTTCTGAATAAGTTTTCCAAAATACTCTCAGGAGCTGGTCAGCAGAGAGAGTCCGTGATGCCAAGTAGTGTAAACCAGAGCAGGAGGCCTCAAAGCGGTGTACGTCTACCCAAGAAAGGTGAGCATGAACCAGGACGCAGCACGATGCTGCACACCGTTCCTCATGGTGGGCTGGACCAGTATTTGTCTGGGGCTTGCCAACCTTATCATGGGATTTTCAGCCCTTTCTCATCTTCAGGTAGAAAAGGAAATAGACATTTGATGAGAAAAACTGTTATCCTGATTTTATGAAGGTGAACTAGGGTGGCAAGATCAAGGACAATTTAGCTGGTTTTGAGCACTGTGACAGAATGCTCTGCCTTGCCTTTTGTAGTCTGTCCAGCCTTCCTACAATGTTAGTGCTGAAAGGAGACAGTTCTCAAGTCACTCTAAGATGCTAAGTGTGATACACGCATATATGAGCTCCCCAGGCCAGAGATAAAGGTGGTGGTTTAGGACAAACACAAGGGCAGTGTTTAAAACTAACATGGGAGGGCAGAACAGTGATAGTTCAGATGACTTCAATTCAGAGCTCTCTTGGATGAAAAATGAAGTTTTAACAAAAAAAAAAAAAAAAGGGTTTCCACCAGAAAATGCTGAATTTCCATTAGAAATAATTAAAATTTCTGCTTGACAAACCAAAGCATCTCAGTTGACAGGAGGTATTCCCATTTTGGAAACGCTGTTGATAGCATGAGGGCTGAAAAGTAGCTGTCTCGTGGTCTGCAGGGCAGGGCTTTCCAGCCATGTTTTGAGTACCATGACACACTGTAGCCAGGGATTTTTAGTGCTCACATTATGTCTCAGCAAGAAAGAAGCCTGGGGTGCAGGAGGGAAAATATGGCTTACAGAGGGAGTCGGTGCTTGGGTGAGAAACCCTTGCTAGCACTGGCATGTCAGTGGAAAAGGCACAATGTGAGCAAGGCAACTCAGGGAGGGACCTGCAAAATAGCATTCACAGGCACACCCACTTACCCGAGGTCTGGAGGCAGGGGACAGGACAGACTGGAGCTGTTTAAGTTATAAGTTAGCACTAACTTATTTCCTTAACCTTTGAAACATATGGGTTGTAAAGGATTTTTTTTTTTTTTTAAAAAAAAGGAAACAGAATCACAACCCTCATTTGTGGAATCTACACTTGTATTTATGACTTGAGCCCTTTTAGGCAAGCAAAACCAGACTGGGAATAAGCTGGCACTGATGCTGAGGAAAAGGCAGATTTAACTTGTCTAATATTTGTAAATACACCAGAGAGGAAATCTCTTTGCACTTAATTCTAGGCTCTGCTTGTTTGTTGCCTCCAGAAAATCAAATTTCCAGATAAAATTACCAATGGGCATGTGAGCTTTTTTTTTTTTTTTTTAATGACATAATTACATAAGGAGTCTGGCAGAGCTTCAAATAAATTAAACACAAGGAAATCTATTCATTTTATTAGCTTGAATGCATCTGTGGATGGTGATAAGGAATGCAAAGCTCTGGTGCTTAAAAGCTCAGCAATAGTGTTCAGAAAGAAGGCATAAACAAGGCCTACTTGCGTTGTCCAAAAAAGGGTAAGAATGAGCTAAGAAACAGGCTTTTTTTCAAAGCCTCAGTGTAATGATATATTTTACATCTCTTTCAACGCAACACTTTGTTTAAGCATGGGAATGTTCTAGCAGACTTATAACAATATTTCCATACTGTACATTTATTGTAGCTACTCATTAAGTCAAATTGCTAGCATATGAAGTCATGTGGAAAAAAGAAGGATTCAAGACATAACATTTGAAGGATGCAAACATGAGAAGTGAAGACTTTTTCATCAAACTCTGGTTCACAGTCAAAGCGAAATTCCAACGACTGTGCAAAGGCGAGTTAAGCGGAGGGGAATTACTATCAATTCAAAAATGATTTTATATTCAATTTCTTAGCAAATTGCAACCCTTGCCCTTCTGTGGCATATATATGTGTTGCTATTCATATGGAAACAAATGAAAGCATAATTAGGAAGTTGACCTTTAAAAGTTTTAAAAGAAAAGAGGAAGCAAAGAAGCATTACTGCAACCAATCTTTCAATGATTACTGAAGTGCTGTTATTCTCCCTCCAACAATAATCCATGTAGATATTCTATATTAAAGTTTTCTGCAGAAAACTCTAAAGCACAATGTAACTAAGCAAAAGAAATATTTGGGGTGTAAAGTGACTTTGGTGTTGCCTCTTCCTCCTGAAGCCATATGTGTGCATGCTGCAAATAATACTTTGACCTTGATTAGTTGTTTGGTTACACTGCATTTGCCCTGCCTTTCCATGCTAATTTTTGAATCTTAATGTTTTCTTGGTCATTGCTCATTGGACACAGCCATGTTTCACAAGTTAACTAGACACAAACCTGTGAGCTGTACTGCTAAGTATCCACCTTCTCTTGAGCTGTTTTCATCTCCCCTTTGCAGTGGAATTGGAACCCAAGTTTGGGGAGTGGGCACAGCAGGAATGCTGGCTCCCACCCTTGCCTGCCAGCCAGCCAGCCAGTAGCCTGGCCAGTTCTTCTGCCATGAGTAGGGCAGCTTCTCTGAGGGGAGCTATTCCCCAGGCCAGAAATCTGCTCTCCACAAGTGCTATTGCTATTCTGGGTGGGACCAAAAAATAAGCCTCAGCTGCATGAAGAGGAAAGGAAGCGGGGGAAGTACCAGTGGGTTTGAGGAAGGGAAGGAGGAAAGTCAGACTATGGGAGCTATATGTGTGTATATACATGTATTAACATTTTGCAGAGGGAGTGAGACTTGTGTAACTGACGGAGTTAAAATATTGGCAGCGTATTCCTGTTGAAGAACAACAGCTGTAGCAACACCAAGAGAAACAACAGCAGCCACCCTCCTGCACAGCACCTGGGGTGGTCAGTAGTCAGACATTTCTCCTGTTCATCTCATTACAGCGTGACCAAAATATGTAGATGTAAGAGGGCCCTTTGCCCTCCCTGGTGTATATTATTTGTTATTCGGTATAGCAGAAGGAGGAGTCAGTAACAGCTGCTGCTGCAATAGCTAAGTGTGAGAGTGAAATAGACTTTTTGAGAGGCGAGTCCCCATCTCTGGCAGCACTGTATTGCCCCAGAATGGACAAACCTGGGAGTGAAAGGGGCAAACAGGGGCTAAGTACAGGAAGGAAGCCAATCTACTGAGAAGACAGCAGTTAAAAAGAAACTAGGAAATCCCCACCACTCTAACACTCCTGCTCTGATAGGAACTACTGAGGTGTCTGAGCCACACCAGCTGGGAACCTCAAATGAGGTACAGAAAAGAAACAGCAAATAAAGGAACACATGGGTCTACCTGCCTTCCTCCAACTTAATCACACAGATTGTCACCTGCTTACTCTGGGCAGCTCAAAAGGGAGTAGGCAGGCACTTCCCAGACACAGTGATGCTTTCAGGGCTTTATTTCAGGAAGGGCACCTTGGTGTTCTGCCTTCCTCTGATTGGGTATGCCTCCTCCTCTCCTCTCCCTAGCCTGCCCAAATTCTTCTACCACAGTAGCAAGAGTTTCACACTAAATTGTCATGGTCTATCTCAGTAGTTCAATTATATTTTCCTTGCAAAGCAAAAAATGTGTGCTCTTTTCCACTACATTATCAGTGGATTTACTGACTGAGAATAGAGATGGGGATTATGCGCTGATGGATATGATGGCTCAGGAGACCTTGATTTTTAGTCTTGTATTTTTCATTAGTGTAGCACTATCAGACTCAGAAAGCCCAGTTAGATGCTCAGGGGCTGCTCTGTGTTTATCCATCCTTCCTCTACTTGTGCAAGAAAGGAGACTTGCTTGCCTAATCTGACCTGGTAAGTGCATGTGCTGCTGGACGCATGTCCTCACTGTCCACTTGTGAAACCATCTCTGCTCTGGGTGACCTCCAAAAGCCACTTCCCCAGACCATGCTGCACTCTCCCCACCTGTAGAATGACTTCTTTGTGAACTACCTCAATGCCTACTATATCACAGGTAGGTATTTATATTACCATTGATCTGTTTTCAGATGGAATGACTCCATTTTAGACAGAATTTTTCAAAGCATTGATACATTTCTCCTTTTTAACCCTGGAATGTATAACCACAGTGGGTTGCAAATTTAGAAAATCCCAAAGATTAATTTTATTAGCTGCTGAAATGTATTAGTGTTCCTGGACTTTGAACTAGAAATAACGATATTAGCCTTTCCTGAGAGTGGAATTTTTTTCCTGACAGGCTTTTTTCTGATGTTAGATTAAATTATCTTTGTACTGCTGTAGCTTTAGTGGTGCAGAAATAATGCTTTTTTAGCCTGCCTTTACGTGAGAGGACAATAAATACAGCTCGCTTTTTGATCTAAGTTACTTATTGCACAGTGATGGTTAGGCAGATAATGGCTGTTTTGGGCAAGCTCAAGAAAGAATCCAAGCCTGTGATCTTTCTTGTCACTTAAGAGGCCCTACTTTTTACGGTGGCAGTTTTACCTGGGAGGCCTGTAAGGAATCACAAGGAGGCACAGAGAGCTGGGGTTGGAGAAATCAGTGACAGTGTAGCCTGTGCTCTGTGTAAAGCCTTTGTGGAGAGCACTTACTGTCTGCAGTCACCCAACCCTTGCGCTACTGTACTGGTACATAACTGGAGAGTAAAGTGATATCTGCATTGAGCAGATCTTCATTCACACACCTGTCTGTGCCAAATATCATCACACTGAATACCTTGTACTTCTGCTGACTTTGAAACAAACTCAGATGTTGTCAGTGCACTGAAGAAGCAGGGTTATCTACCTCCTTGCCCCATGTGAAGGTGATACATACCATGCTGGTTAAATGTCTGTGCAGTCTGGAAAGAGACTGTCTGGGTCCATGGGTACTCAATTGCCTGGGACTGCAGCTCTTTTGTATGGTACCTTCACATACAGGGACTGTGGGGGACTTTTCCAAACCTCCCTGTTTAAAACCAAGATGCAATTCTTCTAGTGCCGGTGACAGTGAGTTCTGAGTTGCACACACCACTGCCAAGTGCGTCAAAGACTTTTTATTCCATAAGCATTCAAGTGCTCATTTAAAATTCTTTCCCTTCCTCTCATGAGGGGTAAGAAGTTGTTCTTAAGCTTGAGCATTCAGTATTTGCACACAGCAAACACCGAAGGTTCACAGACATTCAGAATTAAATTCAGAATTTGATCAAACAGCAACAGAGAAAAATACCTGTTAGTTTCACAGATCTAATTCTTACAGAGACTATGAAGACCAAAATACACAAATTAAGAATGAAGAAAACCCTGAGCATCAACATGTACGACAGATTAAATAATGCTTCCTGTGCAATACATCCCTCCCTGCTGAGGGTACACATTGCTATTTTCTACATATTTAAACATGTTTCATACTGTTACTGCAGCGGAACAATCAGGGGCCAGATAAGAAAGCAGAAAAAAAGAGAAGAGACTGGAACAACGACAACCAGGATTTAAAAAACCAAACACAACATAATTAAATGGATTTAAAGGTTTATGTAATCAGCTTACCAAATATTAGCCAAAATTAGGATTAGCAGGAAGTTATACTGAAAAATAAACTCTCTTGTAGCACTGTATCTGGAAAGTTAAAGAACTTCCCGGTGGTCAGCAGGCCACAATTAAGTAGTCCTATGTGGAAGACGACTCATCTGTCGTCACAGTCCTAGCTCTCATAGAAATACTGACAATGTCCATAGGAGTTTGTCACAGGTTTCCTGTGATTTGAATTGCAGAAATCTACACCAGGAGCTGAGCACCAGTTTTGTGAGCCACCTCCATATGGCAGCTGGTGGCCAGAAAACTTCCCTCTGAGGTGGGACTGCTACACATCTGTGTAGCCCTGTCTGCAACAACCTGGACACCTTGGGCCCTATTTGTCCTTTCAGCTAGTCAAACAAGGAAAGACTGTATAGAGGTGAGAGGCAAAAGTTTGTCATCTGCACATTGAACGCCATTCAGACACATCAGTACAGTCCTCATCCGTGTGTCAGCGGTGGGGAGCAGTGTAAACTGAGGGAAGGCCTTATGTGTATAAAGAAACTTTAACATCTGCTTAGTCCTAAGGAAGCCAAAGGAACTGCTTGGGAGTTTAAAGCATGCATGAAGGTCCCCAGTTAATGAGTGAGGGTGGAATTTCTAGGATAAAACCCTGCCACTAGGCATTCATCACAGAGAAGCAAACACTGGAGGTTCACATTCATGCTGTTTTATTTTTTTTTAACAGTCATTTGCTGTTTCTGACTCGTCAGAGTCACATTTTAAATCTTGATCAAATTCATTTTCAGTCTTACTTGTTTTTTTCAGGTAAAACATTTACTCATAAAAGCCAACGAAAAGCAAAGTTCTAAATGGTCCCAAATTTGGAACAAGACCTCACATCTGTAGCTGAACACCATCTCGGCATCAGTCACGTGATAAATAGGAACAAGAAAAACATTTACAAAATTACCCTAAAAGCCGTGTATTTCCTCATGTTCTCCAGCTTATCTGGCTGTGCCTCTGGCCTTCTCATCTACCTGATTGAAGACTTTATTCAAAGCCTGCTCTGAGGTTAATGGAAATAATTCTGTTCTACTGATGATTCCAGGAGAATCGTTCACTGATAAGAACAGAGACTTTTTCTTGGCTTTTTTTTTCTTGCCAAATCTGCCACTGGTGCATTTTCAGGTATTTTAAAGCTTGCTTTTCCTTTTTTAGAGTCGCTGATGCATGATTTTACCCAGATCCGCAGGATATTTGGAACCTCTTTCTTAAAGCCTCAAGCAGCTAAATTGCTGAATCGAGTGTTTTTGTGATTAGTGTCTGGACTTCCCAATTAAAGTTCAAAAACTATGGTGCAGCCATAAGCCACAAATGAAGAAAGTAAAATAAAAAGAATGTGACTTAGATTATTATGTGCATTTTTAACTCTTGATTTAAGGTACTTTCACAAAGTTTTGACGCTTGATCTTTATCACTTAATTTTGGAACTGGCAAACCCCATAATTTCTTCTCTAAATTTTGTTGTCTAGTTCTCAGCAATATTAGTAGTACATGTCCCCTAAATGCTCACTCTAAACAACATCATGCTCAGTGTCTTTTCCACCAATATAAAGCTTCTGGATCTCCACATCTTCTCAAGCTGGCTTTCAAAATGAGCACTGAATGCTGACCTATTAGCTCTGTCATGTTAAGAGTAGAATCTATAGGTATCGAGCACGTGTGAAAAGGTGGTGTATCAGTACACATGCGATTCAGACTGCAGTGTTAACCAATGCAGGTAACACCTGAAAAACAAAAAAAAAGCAAACCAAACCAGATGAGGAAATGAGGAATTGTAATAATACACAGTAGCTGCCTGACCACAAGATAACTCATATTGCAAGTCTGCAATTGAGAAATGTTATCACAAGACTCCAAGTGCCACCATCTCCCAGCATCATACATGAAATGGTGTTGGATAGGAGCAGAGGATAGTGGACAGCTACAGACATACTAAATTGAGTTTATTAAACTGTCACAGAATGTTTACACAGAATGCCCAAGGGAAAACAAAATCTAGCATCTAACGTCACAATGGATGCCTTGCTTCCACAGCAAAAAATTTGGCAATTCAGGTAATATTTTTATTTATCATCTATCAATAGCCATTTCAGCATTTCCCATTACCATAAAGAGCTACATTCTCATCTCCCTTGTAAAAAATTGCCACAGATGTAAACGTAGAAACAGCATGTGCCTTTTCTGCTCAGCCAGTAATAGGTTACATATGGGAAGACAAACCGATTTCATTTTCATGACTTTCATTAAAACAATGGGATGCTCAAAAAAGGTATTCCTGAAGGCCATTTAATAAACAGCAAGCATTCAAGGCTATTGCCTTGCTAATGAAATTTAAAGTGTACCAATCTTCTTTGGGAGGCTCACTGCAATTTTTGCTTCCATCTGCATGGCTACTGGAAAGGGCATCTGTTTAACATCCCACACGGAACATTACCTTTAAAAGAAAATGACCTGTCTACAGCTACGCTTCAGTATCAGTACAGATGCAGGCTCAGCTTCTAATGTACAATCTCAGCCACTTTGCTAGGTGGCGCACAGTACCTTGCATGAACACATTCCCATGTTTGAAGGGATGTGCCTTTTTCATAATGATGTAAGCAATATGCTAACACAGTATCTGCCCATGCTGAGGGTTATGTTTAGGACAGTCTCACAGAGACAAACACTGCGGGAAACTGTCAGTGAGTACATTAACATAGGAGGATTGGTTTGAGCCTGTAAACAGGAGGCGGCACACCTGGTCTGGGGGACTTTATACATTTTCACAGCAGCCAAGATCCTCTGGAGCAAAACCCAGGCACGTAAGATTTCCACATCCTTTAATGGGCTTTTAGGAAGATTTCAGAGCTGTGGGTATGAAATGTATACGGAATAGAGGAAGGGGGCAAAAGAACTGGGAACAAGAGATTAATTAGGAAAGTATCAGAAGCAGGGACTCACATGTGAATATTGGTTTTGGGGAAAAAAAAAAAAAAAGATTTGTTAATTTTTTTTTTTTCATACATGGAAAATGCTCCAAGTTCAAGCCATGCTTAAAAGGACAACCATATGGGGCAAGAGAGCAACAGCTGCACTCAGGTATTTTCTTAAGAGATGGACATTCATGCTCACTCTGTGCTATATCAAAATAAAATTTCTGTATATCAGCTTAGTTCACAAGTGCTTTTGAAAAGGAGTCACTGTTTGTCCTTTCCAAAGCCATTTTTATCTGCAGCCATCATTGCTCACTCTTCCTTGGTGACGCACAGTATGATGGATCCTCATAAGCAGAGTAAAATATCCCTTTTCTGGCAGTAAAGAGGGCACTGGCCCCTCAATATTGCCTGAAGAAGGAGAAAGTGAGGAATATGTTCTGCCCATGTAATTTCAATATTTACCCATCCTTGAAATAAACATTCAAGTATAACATGTTAAAAATAAAATGTTCAAGATCTTGCTCATAAATACTTTATTTATGGCTCTGAAAATATAGGTTGGAATGTCAAACTGAAATATGTCCTGCACTTATAATCATAAATTATACAGCACCATAAATTTACTGGACATTTTACAAATACAGATACTTCCCCTGTCCCAAGGAATTTAAATCTAAATCAGGCATGACAAACAGAAGGCATGGCAGAGGACAATAGTTCAAGACAAGAATGATGAGAAAAGAGTAAACATTGTCTGAAGTGATGGGTTTAAAGGAGAGAGGAGAGAAGATGAGATAAACGTCTCCTTTTAGGTGCAGGAGAGTTTTAATTTTAAATGCTTCTCTGTTCCCCTAAGAAGGACAAAAGGCAGCTCTGGACGTCTTCATTTATGTGCTTACTGATAAAACTACTTGCTGAGATTTGAAGCTTTGTTTGGAACTTGCTTATGTTTTTGTTGTTAATAGATTATTATTCCAAGTAATCTTACAAAAGGACACTGAATTTACAAGTGACAGGTTTTGGCTTAGTAACAAAGTCAAAAAGCTCAGCCAGAGGTGGCAGAGGGCTTTGTTTTGCTTTGTGTTCCCAACAGGGAGAGCCTGTGCCAAGCGCAGAGGAGAGCCATGGCCATGATGGAGAGCTGACTTCAGAGAAAGTATGGACAGAGTCTGTGCAAAGCTGGCTAGTAGGGAATCAAGCTGGTGGCAGACACCCAAATCTAACTCGCTGCAATTTCTGGCTGGCAGAAACAGGGTTGATATCCCTGGACAATACGGGTTGAACTGTCGGCTGTGACCAACAGCTGCTGGAAGACCCTAGTGCATCTGCAGAGGGCTACCACTTCCAGGAGTCCCTTTTCTACCAGGAAGGCAAGAATGGGCTTTTAGGGTGGATGAAGTCGGGATTCTGGACCTCAGAAAACTGGACAATAATTACTTTGAGTGCAAGGCTGAACAAACTCTATGTATAGTGCTTTGAGACGGTCACTTTCTCAAATATGTGTTAAAAGCATACAGAATTATCAAACTTTTCTGTGTTGATCTTTTCATCCCTCTGCAATAATGCATTAGTTCATTCTTAATAAATGGTTGGGACTGGTAAAAAGCCAAAGCTATTCCTCTACACCATAGCAGTGGTGTTATAGCTAAGGTACCTCATGGGAGACATAGTCCAGCTGCAGCACCAGCTACAGTTGCTTCAATGCAGGAGACTACTGTTATTTGAGACAGACACCCTCAGATACCTGAAACCCTTGTAAAGGACTTGTGGGAGCTTGGCAGCCATTTGGGAACACAGCTGGCGGGAAGGTGTGATACCCCGTAGCACCTAAAATGATGCTAGACACCTATGCTTAAGCAACTGAATTTCTCCCACGGTGTCAAACAAAAGGACAAGGGTAAAGCAAAAATTAATTTAATATACAGAACTGAAATTATACTTTACCTCAGCCATTTTTTCCTGACTACCATGAAGCAGAGCAAATCTAGATGAATTCACAAGCCACAGAACACCTTGTTTATCTACCAGCAGCTTAAGCTGCAGAATTTTTTGAAAGTATCTTTTGCACCATTGTACTCACCTCGTCTTTAGATAAAACCAGCCTCCTTTTGTTGATGTTTGGAAGTTAAGTAAAGTAGCTGAGTGATGAAAGGGATGTCAAGTCACCAGAGGTGTACAGACCAGCCTGAGCCTTGGTGGTCTGATGCATCTCAGACAGGTGCTGGAGAGACGTGGAGCAGGACGCACGATAAGACATGGTATAAGGAGCTCTGGCAAATGGCACATTTTGGCAGCACAGAAGTTGCACACCTCCCTTGTCTGACTGCATTTCATAGGCTGTCAGTGACGTCAAAGCTCCCTCAACGCTACTCGTCCTTCTTCCCAGAATGACTGCTGTACATCGCTGTCAGTCTGTGGAGTTTGTCAGTATGAGGAAGCTCTGTGGGAGCGGGTTGGCATTCACAGATTTGTCAGGGAAGTAGTTAGAATATGTAACTTACATTTCTTCATTTTGATTGAGCTTTAGTTAAGAAATAACCGAGTCTATATAGCACTGCAATCTCTATAGACAATGTTAAATAGCTACACATTATGGACTTTATCAGCATAGGCTAATGTAATGCAAGAAGTTTCAAAACTATGTAGAACCAAAACACTAATAATGAAACAAATGCCTTTTTTTTTCAGTACCACCAAAGTAATCAAACCCTGTCAGACTTTTTTTTTTTCTTTTTTTTTTTTTTTTTTTTTTTGGGAGCATGTTAGCATCTTGTTCCATTTTGGAATAAGCTTTGTTTCAAACCATTGGAATTTCCTTCAGAACAGAAATCCCAATTCCCAACCATTTTTGTTCCCATTGTTCTTGCATCCCAGACCCCAGCACCCAGAGGCTAAACTTATTTTCCAGGGCATGTCCCCGTTCCACCTCCCCATGCCCACAAACCCTGCTGTGTAGAGTCTTATAGCCTCTCTTTTAGAGAAACAGACTCTGCAGTCAGCACAGACACACAGCCCACTCTTTGGAGAGCAATTGTATTGTGTTAGGTTCCTGTGCCTAGGGCTCTTTGTAGCATAATCTCTTACAGAGCTAACATTAACCATCTGGTACCATTTAAAACAAGAGGCCCTCTACACTACATTACCCAGAATCCTTGACAGAGGAGTTGATGAGTACCTAATGAGTGAAGAATAAGTCAGGCTCACTGAGTTCCTCAAAGTCATGCTCTTTTTCTTGGCCAGATGTACACACTGGATGGTGGTGACAGCAGGTAAAATTTTAAGTCAGAAAGGTCATGCTTAGATTCATCTCAATAATGAGTAAAAAATTCAGGCCCAGTCTTTCCTTTCAGATCCATGACCCCAGCCAGAATATATAAAACTTACTTTTCCTCTCCTGACAGAAACATCCAAAAAGTCACAGTCATTGTAGAATTCTAGGTAAAAAAAAAAAAAAAAAAAAAAAAGCCCAAATTCTATGAACAAATCACCCAATGAAATTAACCAAAGTTAATCCTATTAGAGTAGCTGGAAGCAGTGGTTAAACACTGGAGATGACTCTCCAGATGCTGTAGCAGGGCACCCATAATCATTTCATCACAGGCACAGCTGAAGAGATGCCAAATTTTCTCACTGCAACTGGAGCAGGTGTCAGTATCTGGTTCTTCCCTAAGCAGCCACACCACAGACAGCTTGGCATTTGCACCCTCTCCTACCAGCTCGTTCGTATCAGAGTGCTGCTGCTTTCAATGCTGACAGCAGGCATGCAGTTTCAGAGATGGATCACTATATTTTACAAAAGCTTCCTTAAAGTTTACGACGGTGGAGATGTCACATAACATTTGGCTTTTGATGTGATGCAGTGTAAATGCTGTAATCATATTTACAAGACATGATTGATAACATGCTGTGCATGAACTCCTTCCTTTCAACCTTCCCATAAAAGACATTCATCTGCCATTTCCCAATCTCAGCTACCAAAGGATCCAAGTGAAAAAAAACCTAAAATAAGTCCAAGCAGGGCAAATTGTACAGAAGAAAGTTCAGCTCCAAATTCGCATTTGCTGACTGACTACATGAGATCCCAATAAAGGCTGAGTCTCACAGCAAAACTCTTCACCTGGTTACCAGTTCAATCGATCCTTTCTTTCAGCAGTGTGATCTCACTGAGCTTCACTGCTGTACAGCGATCCCCAGCAGATGCTGTAGAGGAGACTATGGACTTGTTGAGCTGCTCTGCTGCCTGATAATACTCTCCTTATTCCCACAGTACCTCACCCAAAGTGACTGCTAGGTTAATATAGCCAGCTTCACCGGTGGCGAATCAGGGGGCGCCTTTTTCATCCTGTCTCTAGAGCTGGGAGGTGGTAATCTCTTATATGGGTGTAACTCTGTTAGGTACTGAAGACTTCCACTGCAGCCTTAAGCACCATGGCCTGCATCTGGGGAGGGGACATTTTACAACTGAGTCAATCAGTTGCTTGGAACTCCCTTTCAATACTCATACAGCCAAAGTCTGACTTCTGTAAAAGACCAAGAATGTGACCAGCTTACACAAGAGGAAATGGATTATTGTAACTAGATGGTGATGGAACAACTAAACCAACAGTAAAAAGGCACATTTGTCACAGTGAAGGAAGAACATGGTAAAAAAGCCCAACTGGAATGGAAGATCTTAATGCACATTTGTGTTGCATTACACTTTCACATGATTCTGAGATTCAGTATATGATGCATTAGCATGTATTAGAAAACTCCAGTTGCAAAATAATCAAATTTAATTTTTGTGTCATACAGAAATGTATTATTTTGCTATAGCGTGTTTGAGTTTACAGCCACGAGTGTTTAAAACATGCTGCAAACCCTTGAGCAAAGAGGAGATGAGGTTAAAATTGAAGAAAAATCATCTAGCCTCTACAGTCTGGCATGTGGTAAAGTCATGCTGGAATCATTTAAGATTATCTCATGTAGTAGTGGGAGACACTTTGAATGGTAGAAGGACATCCAATCCTGCAGATGTTCAGATAAAAAATGTTTCCAAGGCACTTTGAAGACGAAGCACATAAATAGAAGGTTTCATTATTAGATATTAGAAAGGGTAATAAAAACAAATGCAGTTCATGCTAAAGAACATCTGAAGGCTCTTTTATGAGACACAGCATAGGGGTCTTTCCAAAGTAGTGATTTATTTTTTCACATTACTCCTTTTCATTAGCAGATTTCAGAAATTAATTTGAAAATTTCTGTTTCATTCAATCCAGCAGTGTCAAACATTTCTGCCAAAGAAAGACACAACTACTCAGTGTAAAGAAAGCTTGTAAAAAGCTACTAGACAGAGAAGTTCACTCAAGCACTAGCATCACTGATTGGATCCAGAGCCACAATAAAAATGGATAGACAATATATGCCCTTACCTTAAACCATCTCAAATACCACACAAAGGAAAGGGGGGCAAGGGAGCAAAAGAGCGAACTGTAGAAAAAACAAAATGAAAGCCATACACTCAACATCTCAATTTCGAACAGTTGTGTAAAACATCTGGAAGTTGCAAATCCTGAAGAACCCAGCAGTCCCCATATCTCATATTTCAACCAAGGACACCATAGTTGGTCTCTATGAACTAAAGAAGAGGAACAAAAAGAAGCGTAGCAGGTCAAATAAGGTGTGTGCACAAGCTAGAGATTTGTTGGCTTCATTACAAATATTTTCTGTGTGATGAATGAGAAATGTTTTACAGATTTGGGCTATGAGAGCAGTATACAGCAAAACTCCTTTGTTGAATGGACAGGTGTTAGAAGAGGATCTTACATCCGTAAGTGTGATCTTGCAGCAATGTCCCTACAGTTATCATAAATGCACACTTTTTCGAGTCAACCTTTTGCTTTTCCAGTCATGATTATATGGAATGACAGTTTTAATGGATATACCTTCAAGAAGAGAAATTCCAGTAAGAACGCAGAAGTGCCTTTGAAGTAAGGAATATGCTGAATCACAGCCATTAAAAATTTATGAGGTTTCCTTTACTGGTAGAAGAGAAAGCTCTGTGGTATTTGATAAACCTAAAGTGACACACACTGCAAATTTAAGTACCAGATACAAGAGAAGATAAGAAAGCAACTCATACTGTGTTAGGAATAGAATGTATTACCTTGTGCACAATACGAGGCAATTTTTTTGAATGCTACTGTTATCAGACAAATCCTTTCACTGAAATGCCAGACAGGACATCCTCAGAAAGAAGGACAGGGCAGAGAGTAGGAAGGTAGAAACAAAGCACATGCTAAATAATTGCCAATTTGGTCAGTAAATGACCACTTACAGAGCTGAGAACCAAAGCAGGTAAGGACAGGAGAATCCTACAGAATACAAAGCTGGTGATTTTCCTTGAAATTCTAGAGAAAGAGAGGGAGTATTTATTTGTTTTGATATTTATTTTTTTTTCTGATTTTGTAAATACTTATTTTTCTGATTTAGACATAAAATATGGCATCATGTAGAAAACCCACAAGAAGTTTTCAGTGAAAGAGAAGCCTAGGAATATAAAGCCTAATTCAGGAACTTTCAATTAGGGTTAGGAGTATAAGGACCCTGAAAAGCAAAGCTATGTAGAACTAAAAATACACACTGAAGCTGCAGATTCAGTTCTTTACAGTGAAGAACACCAGAAATTCTCTCAGCCATAAAGTCTTCCTGGGTTCACTTCTGTGTGTGCCTCAGGGTATGGAGAAGACCTACAGACTGGGCTGCTAGTTGTCGGTGTGTGCCATCCCCAGTGTTCCGTACCTGCCTTTCGCATAATTCAGACACAACTGGAAAGGCAGAAGTGACAAGCCGCTTGCAGGTCTCTCTGTTTTTTCTTCTTATTATAATACTTGAGAGCTTCACAGACTGCATTTATAACAAGCCTAGGATATGAGGGACTACCATAGAAGATGAGAATTCAAGCATAGATTAATGTCTAAGGGGTCCATCTCTTTTAGGTGCCTAACCTGGGGCTCCTACGATTACTTTTTTTGTCAGACTTTCTGGCACTAGCAGGCACTTTACATTTTCCAGACACCACTTCCATTGACTTCCATGGCTCTTGTGAATGCTCTGCAGTTCTGCAAGTGAGACCCCCTGCACACAGCAAGCAATTGCCTGCTAAATTCTTGGTGGCATGCTGCACATTAAACGTATTAGACAGAAAGAATTCAGTTGTCAGTGGCAGCATTTCACTGCCTGAGCTCTGCCTGATTCAGTAAATACCTTCCAGTTTCCTCAACAATGAAGGCAAAAAAAAAAGATAACAAAGTCTTTCATTTAAAAGTCCTGTCCCTTGTGCTACCACTTTCAGGGTGCTGAATAGGCCCACTCAGATTGTTGCCAGAAAGGGTCTCTCATGCAAACTAAAGTAGCAGTTTTCTCCTATTGTTCCAATGAGCTTCATTTTCTTGGAGAATATCTAAAATCTCACTGTGAATCCAGTGATGAAAGGTGAACTCCATATTGGATTTCCCATTGGAAATCCTACTCAGCAATTTTAAACTTAAGGTAGTGGGATGGAATCTGGAAAATAGAAATCCTGCATGGATCCCTAAAATTCCTGTTTCCAGGGGAAAAAAAAACCCCAAAAAAACCAAATTAGCTAGTCCAACGTGTTTTCAACTAAAGAAGGCTACAAATAGTAATTTCTGTGTAAGAGTCAATCCTTTTTCCATAATACACTACAGCTTAGACAATGTCGGGTGTCGGGTCATGATAGATCTTGCCCTGTCATATCAGACTATGCCATAAAATGACTGTCTCTAGGTCCCTGTCATTGCTGCTACCTCCTGCTTCCACTGGAAAGCAACCGACTCCTACACCTTGATGGGTAGCCTGAAATGAATATTACAACAGCTGGTGCCATAAACAGCCACATTTCTCTGTCATTCTTGTATGACCTTTGCAAATTCTTCTAGAGCAAGATTTAGAAATTGGTTATTTGCAATAGGAGAAAATAATTCCCTACCTGGCAGCCCTTAGTAGCTGCTAAGTTCCTCTGTCAACATGAGAACACTGACATTTTGCTGATGTGGGAAACCGAAATGCAATGACAGGAAAGATCTTCCAGCACATGGTATGCATCTACTCCATGTGTGAAAATCTACTACAGGCTTCTTGGACTTCTTAGAAGTTTTGATCCAATGCTAACACACCTGAAACTCAGGCTCCATTTTTATTTAGACAGGAATTACTCCCTCCTCCCCTTTCTTTCTAAGCTCTCAGGCACTCTGGGACATGTGCACTGACACTGCATGCCTGTTACAGGCTCAAAATTCAAGAGCATAATGAGTGATTCAGACCAAAGCTTGATTGGCAGAGGGTGGTGAGATTCAGCACCTAATTCAGGCTCCATAGTAAGCTGTCTGGATAGTCTGTACTTCAGCAGATCAGATGAATGTCCTTTCAACACTCTTTGCCAAAGAACACAGCACTCTTGCAATTCACAAGACAGAGTTTTAGTCTCAGCTTTTTACAACTACATGTGAACATTACTGTAATAACACCCAAGAGAAAGAGATGGATTTCCCCCGTTTAAGTTGCCCAAAACATCAAGATTTTTGCATATTCATCCATCTAGGTTGTCTGTGACTGTCTAGCTGCAAAGTTAGAGGAAGCATGGAGGTTATATTTAGCTTGTTTTAACTTTCATTTAATAACATTGATTATTGTTATGTCACGTAGCAGCTACAGAATTGCTAAAGCATTTTCAGCCAGCTCTGCACTGTCACCTGTGACCTGATAAATCCAAAATACCCTGGCATTGTTTTCCTGAAAGGCTGGTGCTGACCTGCATATTTTTTGAATTTGTTCCAATTTCCAGCAGTTTCTCCAAGGTTTATTCAGACCAATAAGCATTTGCATTTGAGGCTGTTTCCCACAACAAAAGGACACAGTCTCTGAATGTGGTCTTTGTGCTTTCTCTTTGACCCCAGTTATTTGTTGCGCAGACGACATGTCGCTGTTGCAATTCCCTGGCATCTGTAGTTACTGTCGCCACTAATCCAGTAATTTCTAGTCCACATTTTAGGGCCATGCCAGCCAATCACTGCTCTTTGATTGCCTCCTGTTGCACACCACACACTAACCAAGCCTTCGAAACAACAGTGAGACTCTGCAGCTTGACACAGCTCCATTAATTTTCTTAATTGAATCAGTCAGAATTCCCTTTGTTTCATTTGTTCTCCATATGGAGACATATTTTTTACTAATAATATACAAACTACATAGATTCACCACAAACTTTGATAAAGTAAATACAGAGGCTCCTGGAGGTTAAGTACTCAGTAAATACAGAGGCTCCTGGAGGTTAGCTTTTATATCTTTGCCTTCGCAAGTAGCTCACAGCAAGCATCAATAGTCATTCAGATAAAAGTTCTCACCAAATGTTTATATGTCATTACACTATGCTTCAGTTTTTTGACCCTGTAGCTTCTTGAATGTGCTGCAGATTACGGGCAAATTTTGATAAATAACTCAATTTGTGGTACTCCGATAATGTATCTGCTGAAAAACAGCACAGAGGAGACATGAGGAGAAATCTTTCTGCAGGCACACTGGAGTTAAGTGTGATCTTATGCTTTTCAGCAAGTTGACCTAACTCCAAGTAGAAAACTGCCAATAGGGTGCTAGTAGTGGGTATAACCTTAGGAGGCAAGAGACATTTTAACTGGGAGAGAACTGGCCATAGGGAACGGGGGCAAAGGGCTAGGATAGAGCTGAGGACCTAGGATGTTTGCTGTTGGTGTTGGATGAAGGCTATAGCTGACTTTGAAACAATAACTCCTGCCTTCACATAGGTGTACCAAGATGACAGCTATGCTCTGAATTTACAGAAAGGTATGCTTTGAGCATGAAGAATACATGTAATCAATACTGAACAAAGCCACAGCATTCCCTGAAAGAAGTAACTGCTTAGAAACCATTATTTATGCGGTGCAGAAAACTGTCAAACTTTCTGTGCAGTGTTCATCTCAGATTTTATACATTTAACCCTGCAAAAATAAAAAGGGAGGGGTCTGCAAATAAAGTACAGAATACAGCAAACCCTCACAGTGAGAAGAGAGGAGAAAGCACAGAAAGGCCAAGAAAGATGTACAGCCTTTTTGGAATTTCAAAGAAATTTAGGGTTTTTTTTTTTTTAAGGTTTTTCTTTGGTTTTTGCAGTTACGTTTTTTGGTGAACATGACAGGGTTCATGAGAAGAACTTTCATTATTTAGGAGCTTTTACTTGACTGATAAATGTTACACACAAAATGCTGTATTTTCTTTTCTGCATTTCTTCCATTCACCCCTCTGGCACATTTTCCTCAGAGCTTCTCACTTCATCGGCTGAGAAGCATTTATTGCCAGGATCTTCTATCCTTATTTATTGAAGCAGAAGAACTACACCTACTGTCCAGAAAGAAGGCAAATCATTAAAGCAAAAGAAAGTGTTTCTAAAGAGCTACAAAGCCTCACTACTTAAAGGCCTTACAAAATAGAAAAGAACTCCCTGGCAAGAAGAGCAGGTAATACTGCTTAAAATCCCCAGGTTACTGCTTCGGCCTGAGTACAGATTATCCCTCTAGAGGCCAGCAGAGTATCAAAAAAGTTACCATGAGCTAGACCATAATACCTCTGCAGATCCAAACCTTACCGAATTATTAACATTTAAAACTTCTTCCAGCTGTGCAAAGGCTGGCTTTTGCACTGCGACTGAACTGTCCTGCAATTACAGTAGGAATGTAAAAAGTGTGCTGTAGTATTACCTTTATTATAGATCTAAATTCCTTACGTGGGGTCATGGGTGTCTGAAGTTAAGAGCACTCACCAAAACAGATATATTGCCTTCATTCACAGAGGGAAGATCTGCTCATTTAAGCAGTGTGTTTGAGACTAGTGCATGCTTAGCAGAAACAGTGTGTACTGTGATCAGAGCCACACTGTGGTCTACCATACTCTGGTGCTTATTTGCTGTCTCAGATCTTTTTGTTTTGGTATTACCATCTGTAAAATAGATTTTGCAATACAATGCACAGTTGACCTGGAGGAAACCTCCTGCCTCACAGAAGTGATGAGAACATTAACTACTGTAATCAGTTATATGGAAATGCCTCATTAAAAAGTGCAACAGGAATGCAAAGCAATGAGAAATTTGGCAGATGAAATAGACATATGCATGCCTTAGTATTTTTTTACTAATGAGCTGATCTAATTCTTTCACTTTGAGCAGGTCTTATCCTAAGGCTTGCTCCTGCAATGCTCACACAGCCACATTCCCACAGAAGTTTGCTTGAGGAAGGCCTTGAAATTCAGCTTTGTGTGTTTTGTCTTGATGCCAGGAAATATTATCCTTTTAATTAGCAGGTCCATTTCTTTGATAAGTGTTTAAGTGGTTTCAGTGCAATTTCATCTCTTCAGTTGTCATCCAGCACTTGGGAGGTAAGGAAAAAGGAAGCAAGCACTGAATTTTTCCATCATTTCTACAGAGGGATATTTCTGTACTTTTGTGGGTGGGCAGATGGATGGATAGACAGACGGAAAAGGGAGTTTCCTTTATGGGATTCCAATAATTGGTATGTGGTTTACATTCCATTCATCTGAAGGACTCTTATTTTAATCAGAAACAGGCTTGGACTACTAAACTACCTCTAGTGTTCAAAACACACCCCTGCTTTCAGGCAGTGGCTTTTCTCACATGCATCTTTTCTTTGACACCCACAGGCCCCAAAGAGTAATGTGGTCATTTACCACCAAGAACTCAGTGTCAGGTTCTATAATAGGAGTTGGTTCAGAGCCCTGTTCCAGGCAGAGGTTTTCTGATTGCTAGCTTCACAAGCAGAAGGACTTTACAGTGTGGTATTTGAAACCGGCATTGATTTCTCAAAAAGGGTTTTGGTGGGTTTTTTTTTCCTAGGCTCACCCAGCTCTGGGAAAGCCCTGTCTGGACAGTGTCGTGGAGGTCTGGCAGCACAGCTTGGTCCTAGTAGCCAGATGCTAACGCAGAAAACTGCCAAGGACAGCCCCATATTTGGCAGCAGGACTTGCTGCCATGCATTAAGCACAAATGAATGAGGGGCTAACACCTTGTCCAGAACTAGTCAGACTAAATAAACAACACCACGAAACAAATTTCAGCTTTGGAGTTGGTGAAAATGTAGAGAACTTCAATATTAACTGCTGTCATCCAAGAGCAGGGAAAACATATAATGACTTTTGTAGTACTGTTACTCAGAACTCTCTCTGGACAATTTGTGATAAACCTGCAGAAAACCCTAAAATCTCTTAAAATCCTGCATTTCCCCACCAGCTAAATTGTTCTGCTGTCCAGATTTGTTTACCTTTCACTGTTAATTATGCATGCACCAGCATATTTGTCTTTTCTGGGCCTCAATTAACCTGTCTAGATTGTAACTGCACACGGTTTGGAGATTTCCATACCATCCATCCTTGAATCCACAAAGTACTTCATGTCACAGCCCCCTCTAGTACTTACCCTTCGAGCAGGTCTGTCAATCAGCCCAGCAGGAGATGTGTTGCAGGATGCTATACAACTTAAGAAAGGAAGAATAGTTTCACAGCTCAGGTCTATGGCAACCTAGGTCCATCACAGATTTCTTGCCTCGTGCCTCAGTTTCCCCATGGGGAGAGGGTAACTAGGGACAGATGTAGATCTGACATCAATTGGAAAGTTAAGCCCCCCTCTCCCTTCTTTCTACATGGAAGATGCAAAACAGGAGGTCTGTGGAACTAGGCTAGGGACACAGGCAAGAAAGGCACAGTTCTTTCCAGCTCTATGTATCCTGTAAAGACAACATGCAACATGGGTTTGGCAATTCATCAGTTGTCAGCATGCACCAAGCAAGTAAAAAATTATTAATGGCATGAAGGAAGCAAAGAAAAGTCAAATATTTCTTCCTTCTACCCTGTGATTCAACAGTCTCTTGGCAACATGCATTTCTCTGCTGTTTATTTAGAACATGAGGCCCTTGGGACATAATTTAATATCAGCACTGGCAGATGAGAAGTATCTGAAGTTGGGTTGTGGGTTGCAAAGTTCTTAGCAAAATCATCCACCTGCAACCTGACAATTTCCTCTCTCTTGTCACAGTGAAGCAGGAACATCTCTCCTTGGGCAAAGGCCTTTAGACTCTGCTAGACCACTGAGAAGCGCTGGTCCAACCTGCGCTACTCAGGGAAAGGAGATCATTGATGCATACCTGTCACAGGATGTCTTAACCGAACTATGCTACCATGTATTGCCCTGCCTGGGCTTCCACTGATCCTGATCTCTCAAGCTCCAAGATTTCTGCCTGAGATGCACTTTGAAAGAGATCCTTTCATCTTGATTCAGCTCAGAGCAATAATGAAGTTAATACTGAAAATAAATGGGTTCAACAGTCGAGGTGTTTGCTACACTGCTAACTTGGAGTAAACCTATCAAGATCAGCAATATTCTGATCACTGAATACTGGACTGAAAACAGAATTCAGAGTGCTCAGCTGTATTCTAGCCAAACCACTTCCAATTAGATGAATCGTACCATTTTGTGACACTCCCTGGTGCTGTTATTTGGGTTTTACCCACAGGTGTTGGTTGGGTTCATTAGCATCCTGACTGCCTTCTGGGATGTTGTTTTTTTGTTGTTGTTGTTGATATTTTTGGGTTTGTTCCACACACACCCCCCCTTTTTTTTGTTCTGTTTTGTTTTTCTTTCTTTTGTTTGTTTTTTCTGCCATGAAATAGCCCAGAATTTATTTTGGATGCTGAGATTTAGCACACAGCTAGCACTTGCTATAACAATGCTTTGCTGCTGGACACCCATGTTTTTCCAGGGTCAAAGCATTTACTTACTTCGGACACCAAAACAGCTTGATACAAAGAGTCTTTGGATTCATCCTTTCTGAGATGACTACAAGGAGTTTGTACCACATTTGATTAGAGGAAAGTGAAATGCTGAATGAAGGTGAACATTGGTCATGCTAAACTATGACCAATGCACCACAGGAGATGCCTAGCAGCACAGTCGGCTCCTTTAATCATTCCTCAGTATTCTCCCTGGACTGATCAGACAGCACCTTCACACACCAAGACCTATAATCCAGCCTTTAATGTTAATTAAGGTATGAATGCTTAAACTTCTGTGGGTTTTCCCCCTTCTCTTCCCTTAGCTGGCCACAACTGTTCAAGTGTTGCTGAAGGTTATTCTGTTGAAGTATTAAAAAATGCTTAGCTAAATAGGTTAGCTTATTTGCTTTTGCTGATAGTAGCAGTCCACCCACAGAGCCCTTTCAAATCTCTTCAGTGTTTTGGAAACTGGATAAGGGACTTATTCAGTGACGTGCAAGTTGTGCCTGAGCCAGGAATGAAGCATGCATTTTATGAAATGAGAAATAACCTCAGACCACACACAGAGTATAATTTCTGAACTCTGTCTCGGGCTCTCGTCCCCTTATATCTGTACACACATACACACTCTCCTGCTAAAAACCAAGATGATGACTGACATCCCTAAATCCTTTAAGCATTCTTCTACAGCTAAGAGCAGAGGGAGGTTTTCAGAGCTTAGGTGGCTCATTATTAGCAACAAGCTGATGAAAAAATGGATTACTACAGTATGTGCATACCATGCCAAAGAGAAATAAAAGCTGATGCCATCTAAACACAGCTTTCAAGAGTAGGAACTGCTGATGCAAACATATTAAAGCTGTATTTACTGCATAGCGAGATGAGGAAAAGTCTTTCCCATAAGAATATTTCCTTAAGAATAATGTTCCTTCTGTCACTCCTTTTATAGTTAACCTAAAATCACTGAGTACTTCTAATATTATTTTCCATTATAATCCAGAGAAATAAAACAGACAGGTAAATTTATTGCATATGAAAACCTCACATCCTTTCCTTTCCCAAGTGTAGGAGCTGTCTTGCATGGCTCATGAGAACAAACTATACACAGAATAGGCAAAGGGCAAACTTTTCCACAGCTGTTACTCCATTGCCTCAATATCACCTCCAGAGCTTAATTCTCCACAGCCTTACAGCAAGTGAGTGCACTTAAACATTGAGACATTGGCCAAACCCCGGCTCAGCTCTCCTTGAATATTTCCGTTATGCTGGTCTAAAAGAAGCAGCTTCATTGCATTCAGTAGCTCAAGAGTTCTCCTGCCTTACAGTTGTATCACCTCTGCTGAACTGCCTCTGCAGAGCTTAAAATGAACAAGTGAAGGTACTTACAGACTGATTTCTGTACCTCATTCATTGCTGTGTACCTGACCAGTAATACTGCCATACAACTAAGCCATTGATACCTACTCTATCATCCTGGATACTCTCTATCAGCTTATGCACACAAATGTACATTTATACTTATATTTCATACACTGCTGTTACTTCCTCCAGTGGTTTAGCTTGCTTAACGCTTTCCATTATAGGACTCTGCTTTCAGTTGTTTATAACTTTGCCAGACTCTAAGTGCTCAAGATGAGATTTTCCATGCTGAGTGTCAGGCTGATCTTTTTTCTGGTAAGTTTCAACGAAAAAGTACAGCTGTTTGGAATATGGGGTTAAAGGGGAGCAAGCTCCCTCTTTCCTATGCTTTTATTACAGCCATTTCACTGAGAATCTGTTTTGTCTGCATGCTTTGGGAGAGATATTTGGGGTGGAGAAAAAGGTGTTACCTTACTGTAAGAGATAAGACTGTCAGGGTCATGCCCAGCTGAAAACCTGACAAACTTTGGTGAAGTTATGGAGTCCTAAATACTGTGGTTTATCCATGCTCCATATAAATCTCCTGGAGAGCAGCGCTGTTGTTTTCTAAACACTCCACTGAAACAGTAGACAACCCTGACCTCACACACCTCCACACCCATCACCAGACTGTACGCACATCCTTCCCAAAGATGAACTGAGCATCCTCCTGATTACAGTATCATTTATAGGGCAGTTTGGGACCTTTCATGCAATTTCTGGTCCTGGCCCCCAGGAGCTGCTGTGGCACCAGAACTGGGAGCTGAGAAATTCTGCCTGTTGTACCATCAATACCCGTTGATGGTACCCAGGCAGTGCACTTGAGGAAGCTTGTTAGCTTGGAAACAAGCTGAAGAGCTTGGGGTAACACAAAAGAAATGGAAAAGCAGAGCAGACTCAGCAGACTCCAAGAGACTGATGCAACGTAGCCAAGGCACAATGATCCATTGTGTAAAATACACAAACACTGTCTCCAGACTGCAGAATAGAACCAAAAATTCAAATATGCCTCTTTTGTTTTCAACCAGTGTCTGTGACCTCTGTTAGCAACACCTTATTTCCATTACTGGCTGGTCCGCAGAAAAGACTGTAACCTATTGCTTCCTGCTGTTAGCTACTTCATTTGTTCATTTGTGATTCTACGTGTTTATTATGACACAGTGAGAATCAATCACTTTCAACTAATAGAATTCCTTTTCTTTTTATCTGAAAGATTTCAAAAAACACATTGTCAAAACTGAACAAGAAATATCAAAATTTAAAAAATACTAAAAAGAAAATGAGAGCATTACAAATGCTCATGCAAACTGGCGTAAATGCATCACAGAAGAGTATTCAGCTGTATGCTTACCAATACTAACCTTTTCCCAGGGACATCAACCTTCTCCTCTTCAGAGGACACCACAGTTTTGAAAGATTCCTTTATTTCTTTCCCTTTCAGATTTGGAATTTTCCTTATGACTGTCCTAGCACAAAGCCAAGAATGAAGAAATTCCAGGTTGTATCCCAGACCAGCTGCAGCCTCTGTCGCTGTGAAGAGGCCACAGCTGCACAGTGGTTACCATCTCTACTCATTCAAACCAAGCTACTGGACATCTATAATCTTTTCTAGTTAATTCCCAGTTCCCTGCCTGAACAAAAACAAAAGGTAAAACCAGAGACATATCACAGACTTCATGTCTGTTACCCTGTAATTCTGCAAGGCTAAAAATGGAAGTTCTCTGCTACCAGGAGGAACAGACTCACTGCAGCTTTCCAGGGGTTCTGAACACCCACTTCTTGCTTGAATGAATGAAACAACAAAAGATAAACCAGTGCTATGCTTAAATTATAATGACTCAATTACAGAGCATTTTATTGCTCACTCTGAGTCTTTAACATGAACTCTTCTACTAAGATGAGTCTTGGGATTTCCGTCTTGAGGAAAATAAAATAAAAATATCCCATTCTATTTTTTCAAACTCCCTTAAAACTTCACAAATTACTTTCTTACCATGATGTTTTGTTCCCAGATACATCATCCTCAAGACTACGAGGACACAGCTGCCTCTTCTCATTGTAGAAGCTAAGACTTCACATACAAAATGAAAAACTGCAGCCATACTGAACCTACCACCACTGCCTAAATATGTCACCAGACAGAAAAGACACTGCAACATTGCTAAAAGGCCTAAATCTTAACCTTTCTTGAGCAAGGGTGGCAGAAGAGTTTGACATTCAGGACATCAGGGTCTTCATATGCAAACAGATTCCATGTCTTGGGCTTTTTCAGTCACTAGCTAGGATATTCCTCCTTTTACTGGTATTCACGAATGTTAATATATGCCTGAACCAAAGGTTAAAAAAGAGAAAGATTTAAAGAAAGAAACCAACTTTAAACAGCTTTCCTTGTTATCACAGATGATTTTTTCCATTAAATAAGCAGTAGTAAGTCCACTTTTCCACTTTAAAAACCTTCGTACTACTTCTATCTCCTCCAATGAAATTGAATTTAAGAAGAGAATCCCTTCATACGTACCCATAAATGTTTCAAGGCATATACCACTGTCTAGGCCAAGCGCATTTTCCTATCTAATTTCTTCTACCTTGTTCTTGTTTTCAGCTTACAAAGGATCAGAGACAAATGCCACTGAATTCAGGCATTTGTTACGGACGCTAGTTATGTTTTTATAGTGTTCGCTTAGCAGCCCAAGGTTTCTGAGTTTGAAATAAAGTGCCATCAGACGGTGAATTACCCAGTTGCAATAATTTGATAGAACCATGAAATTATAAACCACAAAATTATTCTACTTTCCCAAGGTTCAAATAACAGTATGTCAAGTATGTGGGTAAAATACTTACTATTTGTTTTGCCACAGGCCTAAAATGTGTGTCATACAATCACAGTTTCTTTCTATATATGTTAGAATTTTACTATATTGTACAGCTAGTCTACCATAAAATTGTAATTTATACTACATATACATATGTATAGCATATAATATATAGAGTATATATATATAAAGTATGCCAGTATATATATATATCATTATGTGTGTGTGCATATAATATATAGAGTATATATATATAAAGTATGCCAGTATATATATATATATATCATTATGTGTGTATGCATATATATATAATATTATCTACTCTACTGATTGGGGCATGTAGTATTGTAAAGCAACAATATCCATTACAAGGAACTTAGCTTCTGGTTTTGTCAAATACTGCATAGAGTGAAACATCAGAAGCAGAACAGAACCTTAACATTTGATTAAAGAGAAGGTATTTCTCAGTACTCCGAGTCCTAAATTAGAAGTAGTGTACAGTAATACAGAAGCATATATAATTGCAACTACAAAACAGCGTGAGGCAGAGAGGGAGGCAGGAGGAGCCTGAATTACCCTAGCTATGCTATTGCACTATCTGCGCATAGAAGGGCTAAGCCAAGTTCATATCCAAATCTACTGCGGAGATGATGAGACCAAAGCACAAAAGAGCAGTTTTAAGAAAACAGCTTTCTCAGAGACACTTAAATTACATTCTCAATTAGACCACATTATGAATTATAAAACAGAACAACTAGAAACTCTGCTGGAACTTCCATCACAGCCTGGATCATGGACAGGCCTGCTCTGCAATGGTTGTGAGCATTTGCCTCAAACAGTATAAACAGACATCTGGTATTTGTTTTTAAAGTAATTGGCATAGAATGATTTTCAGGGTGATACAGGAGATGATGTTTATATAAACATTCACTTGATGGAAACAACTTAATATCAAACCATAAGGGAAGAAAAGCCCTGTAGTATAAACAATTCTACTGAAGTAAAATACAGATTCATTTTCAATTGAGCTGGTATTTGTTTAGCGTCTGAGCTATCCTCACTGCTCTGCCTTTGTCTTTCATGGTGCAGTGTCAGGGACTGTGAATGTTGATATCAAATATACAACTAGTGTTCAGTCACTGGAACATGCTGCAATAGACTAGTACAAATTCTAATGTGATTACACTGCATGTATGCATTTTCAGAAAACAAAGCTTTAGTGCAGCTGGCCTGCTCCATGCTCCAGTTTGTGTAAGTTATGCGTGCAATCGCAGTCCATACTGCATGAGGACACACAGATACAAGGTCAAGCTCTGACCTCGTGATTCCATCCTCATAGCTCAAGCAAACTCAAAGAGTAATTGAGATAATAATTTAAAAAAGAAACTCAGTTTTTGGAAGCCAAAGAAAAGTTAGGATATTAGCAAACAACTTTGAAGCCCTGCAATCATCTTGTTTTGATGTGCTTTCCTTCTTTTTTCAGAATTAGCTTGAGGAATCACACGAGATAGAGACTCATTTAGCATCACAAGGACCATCCCATGATCTACACATGATCTATACAAAAACAGGCATACCTCTTCAGTGCTCTCAATCACTGCCTTTCTCATCTGCACATCTAGATATCCAGTTTAGATAGAAGAAATTGCATTTCCTGAATTACCATAAGCCGGTCACCTATTTTTAGGTGCTTAATCAGGAAGGTAGATTCTGGCACAAGGTCTACTTAGTTTGTCATTACTCTTTTTTCCACAGGATGCACCAAGTCAAGATGTGCAACTCAGAACAAGTAAATGCAAGGAGAGAGAGTTTTCATAAGAATATTACCTCATTTGTTGCATAATCTGGAAGGTATGCAGTGAATAAAATATGCAGGGCACTGCAGGAACAGAAAAATATGTAGCAGCTAAGGCAGTTAAAATGCTTCCTTGGAAGAACAGAACCCTCTCTTCCTTCTGCTGTTAAGATTCCTAAGCAAGTAACTTAAATCATCTCTTTCAGACAAAGTATTATGATCTTTGAAGTACCCTGTGATACTTTGATTGTGCTGCTGCCAACTTCCTTTCCCTCATATTAATGCTGCTTTTACTCACTGTGCTGAAGCCATGGTGCTGGCATCAGTCTGCTTTTCAGTGCTCGAAGTCATGACCTGCTAAAGCTGAGCAAATACATCCTTTCAAACTGTCTTAATGTGTTCACAAAATGTTTGCATGCACTCCCTGACTTTCTCAAACATACTCATTATCCAAAATTATTCAGTATGCCTCCCCCAGACCAAATATGAAATCTGTGTACCACATGGCTACTCCCAAGTGTAGTTATAAGCATAGCTCCAGTCCGCAAAACATGGTTAAGATCCAAACTACGCTACAACTCAGACCCAGGGTGCACACAGTGTTTTTAACTAGGTCTGGTGACAGTTTTGTAAACAGCTTGCTGACAGAGCTGCATTTGTTAGCTTAGGCAGGGTCAGATTTCTTACTATTTCACAGACAACCTTTTTTTCCCCCCCCCAAGTGTTTATTTTCCAATCAAGGAACTTCAGTTGAAGGCAATGGAAGCTATTGGTACTCCCTGTAGGGAGTCCCTTATCTAACTTCAATTATATTTGGTGCAGTTTAAGCCATTTAATTTTTCTTTTTTTGCTGTGAATGTGGAGGGACTATGCTCTTTCTCTGTGCAGCAGCTTTTTTCTGTATTTGATGATAATATTCTTTATTCCACCAAATCATCTCTTCTCTGAGCAGCAGTTTGCCTCTCTAAGCAGAAGAATGCTAATCTGTAAAGAAAGTCAATACTGATGCCACCAATAAAAGGCCTTAGTTTATTAATAATGTATTTATTAACATCAACAAGAAGGGTGTAGATACTCAGTCTTAAGTTGACTTCCTTCTGCTGTACATAATGCAAAAGCATGAATAACCAGCAGTTTTCAAGTTCTTTTATTTTCTTAGTTGAGATTTTTTTCTAAAGCTGCTCCAACTGACTATCCTATATTTCAGTTTGTATCTTACATATCATTGGGTATAATAAAGCAGTAACAGCATAGATTGACAGTGAGAAAAACAATCAGGGAACACATTTTTCTTATTTATATTAGCTGCCTGTAAATGTCAAGGATTTTACAACTTTATCAAATATGTTAAGTACTGAGCTCCTTGTTCCAGGTAGTTAACTCAGATTTCCCTGTTAGGTTTTTAGATGGCTTCCACTTAAAATAAGCGCATAATGGTTAACACAGAGACAGAGCAAAGCCTAGAACGGCTTCCCATGACCTAGAGTAGAAGCTGCTCCAGATGAAATTTAAGCTTATTTTCCAGTGGGCAGACATCCAAACCACAAAATCTACCACCATTCACAGACTGCTGCTGTGCAGCTTCAGTGTCCAAGGTTTTAAAATTTTGTAATACTTACCCTTCACATAAAACAATTTATACAGTATATTCAATGAACAACTCTTTACTGATACAGCATTACATCTGAGATTTCAAAGTTTACAAAAAATCAAGGATTAGCATTAAGGTTTCCAGAGCAACATGAAGCCTGGCTTCTTTTGCTTACTATGATAAGGTACTCCTTCACATGACCCCACAGCACTGATAAATGTGATAAGACTATTCAGCAAATGAGATATGACATTTCTCATGACCACTCCTCCAATCTGTGAGGAGCAGTTTTCATTTAGAAATTTTATTACAGTGAGCATTTCAGGAGTAAGTTGGTAATTTGTCAGTATGCAGAACTTCTTTATTCCATACATACTGTATTGCATATTCTCAACAACTGACAGGTGAACCCTTCCTTTTTGAAATACTGGTAGCATATTGAGCACTGGAATAAAAATGAGATCTAGCAGCTTTATTTTGTCCCCCAAGTACACAATGGAACGTATTCATTATGTTCTCAGAGATGTACACATTTGCCTGTTTTGTATCCAAAATACTAATTAGAACTCTGAGGTCATGTTCCTCCCCATCTTAGAAAGAATGAGTATGTTCTATTACAGAAGTAGTTGAATGCAGTGCAGTCTGTATATTCACAACTGGATAAAAAAAAGTTATCCATCATTCTCTTTGGTAACCCATGCATTTGATGCATCAGAAAGGAGTTATGATTCAACCCAATCCCAGATTTTCCACATCTTTATCCTGAAACCTTGGGACTGCAAAACTACATAGCACTGGTGAACTGTTTGGGCAAAGCTAATGCTTAATAAAAATTATTTGCCCAGAAAGTTGAGTGCAAAGTAACAGCACACATTATTTGATGTTGTAAGAAATACTATGATCATAACCAGGTCCATTCCAACCTCCAGTGCTGAGGATAAAGTCAAATGCCGAAGACAAATGTAAATACATTTGCTTTGGCTGAAACATGGCAGACAGAACAGGCACTCAGCAGCTCTCATGCTGAAGTCAGAACACACAATACCCAGTGCTACAGACAAATCTGCCTACATAGCAGAGGTGGCATAAAGCAGGGGACTGACACCAGTGCTTTCCTCAAGCACAGACTGCTGTACAAACATGCTCAAAGGGTAATAGAGTTGAATAGTCCAATATGATCGGGAACACAAGATTCTGCATGCTTCCATTGGTGAAAGGATTCAGGGTGCACACACCCAGTGTACCTGTACCATAAATGTACAGTTACTTATTCCTTGAATCACTGGTCACCTGCATAGATGAAGAGAAAGGAGTAGCTTGAGAGAAAGATCTGACTAGAAACTGGGTGATTGACTGAACCTTCACAATTGTGATGATCCCTACAGGGGTCCTCCAGGTAGCAATTTTGGATAGTAATTCTCCTCCTCTAAGTCCACTCTCACGAGACTCTACTTGGAGTACAGCATTCAGATACAGGGTCCCCAGGGCAAAACAGGCATGGACCTTTTAGAGCAGGTCAAGAGGAGGGCCATGAAAATGGCCAGAGGGCTGGACTGGGAGAGTTGAGGTTGTTCAGCTTGCAGAAGAGAAGGATTTAGGGAGATTTCACTTTGGCCTTTCAATACTTATGCATGGCTTATAACAAAGACTGAAAAAGACTTTTTTACAACGGCCAGTAATTCAAGAGGCAATGGTTTTAAACTGAAAGAGGGTAGATTTAGATCAGACACAAGGTTTTTTTAATGACAAGGGTGGTAAGGCACTTGAACAGGTTGCACAGAGCAGCTGTGCAACCCTGGCAGCTGTGTCCCCTGTCAGTGTTCAAGGCCCGGTTGGATGGCGCTTCGAGCAACATGGTCTAGTGGAAGATGTCCCCACCCACACTACTGGGGCTGGAACTAGATGATCTTCAAAGGTCCTTCCAACTCAAACCATATCCTGATTCTATAATTGTATAGGTTCTTGAAATTCCCTCAGGCAGCTAACTGCTGTGTCTAGTCTGTGTGCTATAAGACAATAAAAATATATTCAAAAGATATCAGACACAAAGATACAATTCCAATCTCATGAAGTCCCTGAGTCTCTAGTAGCTCAGAAAGTATGTGGAATATCGCTGTCAAATCCTGTTAATATCATTAGATTCTGCATTGATGACTGAGCATGTCCGAATGTAATTTAACAGGAAAAATTACGTAAGTACTGCTACTAAGCCTAGGAAATAGGCATAATTCAAGAAAAAAATTGCACTCAGAACACTTCAAAAAGTTTAATTTAAAATTAATATATCATAGCTTACAATATATAGTATTTATGTACTACTATGCACATATGTAATATACATATGTAATTACATATATATTCATATCTGTAAAATGAAAATCCATAGCATGAATATGACTTCATCACTTTGCCTTTAATATCATGAAGTTATATTCTGCTGAATACTGCTGACGCTGTGGATATTTTAATGTTCAAATATAATAATTATAGTGCAAGTCACATAGAAACCTCTCATTTTACTACACTTCAAGATGCAGCAATGGATGGCTCATCTGAATCATCTGGACTGTATTTTTTCCATAGGAAATTTTCATTTTTTTTCCAAAGAGAACTTTCATGCACTTCTCTCTCTCCTGTCACTGGGGGAGGAGGTGCTTTTTCACATAGCTTCTCTATGACTGCTATGTCTGTGAGCTTTCTGAGGCTCTCCCCATTCTGATCATTCAGCATGTCCCAGAAATCTTTTGGTCTTTCCTTTGATTTTTCTACGTGCTCTGAAGGGAATCTCCTTAGTGAGTCTTTAGGCCCATTTCCATCATTTCTGAAGAGGTCATTGAGAATAGAGGTATCTCCAAGTAAGTTCACAAAAGACTTTTTCTTACAAGTATGAGCTTTTCTCTCCCCATTTGCTGACTGAGACAGGCATCTTTTTCTTGGCAGCTGTGTTCCTTCTGAGTCCTGCTGTCCTTCACAACTTTTTACAGGCAGCACCTCAGTTATTTCTGATTTACTACTTAATGAGCCAGATGCCATAAAATCCTTGAATGCCTGACTGTTTCTCCTTTCGACATGTTGAGTAGCAACAGTGGGTGATTGTTTATATTTTGCATCAACACACACATCATGCAAGTAGGAGTCATTGTGAAGCTGCTCTACTTCTACTTTATGGCTCTGCTGGCTCTGTTTTTCTGTAGTTCTGCTCCAACGTAGGCCTTCAGCTGATGAAGGTGTAGATTTAGATCTTCCAAAATTAACAATGGATTTTTTTTTGGAGTGTGTTGTACCCAATTTTCTTTCCTCACAGTCACGTGAAGACTGTGCTGCTATTTCAGCTGGGAAGAAAGACTCCATCTCTGGATACTTGGAAATATAGAATTCCTTCAACATCACCTGTCTTGTTTCTGATGTAGCTTTTACAATATGTTCTGCAAGTTCTTCTGCTGATCCCATATTAAAGTGGGACACCATTTCCTCAAACTGTCTTCTGTAATTAACAAAAAGGAAAAATGTTATTTTGATACCTTTAACTAGGATCAAAAGCAGCTTTCAAGCCATTCATTCAATTCTCCTATTTCAAGTATCCCAGAAAGTAATCACTGAAAGCAGCTTCCTTATTTTAGAGGGCAGGGGTGACATAAAAAGAAGAAGGAAGTAGTTGCTCAAACTCCTTTTAAAAGACTTGCTAAACAACAGCTGGATAAACACATACACAGGGGACTGTACCTCTGTCCTACCCAGTAAGTTATGGAGTATTTTTTTATCTGCTGAGAGGCCAAGCTCTAACTAAAGGAGATCACCCTGAGTTATCCATCATCTAGAGACTGGTAACATAACTGGAAGGCTGGAGACATGGGTTTATGTTCCCTTGTCACAGAAAGAATATGAAATGTGTTACCTTTCCTATATCAGGGCTCCAACAGGCAGTGAGATTCAACCCTGTTTGGACTCAAATACTACTTGACTGGCTAGCTCCAACTATACCCTTTGTGATGTGGTGACTGTAGACACCTTCCCATTCAGCCTTACAACAAGAACTGAGGCACCTAATCATCCTCATTAATTGCACAGCACATTCAGATGCACTACAAAGTAACTGCAAGCCAAGCGCTAACAGATGACCTGCTTAACATTTAAAAGTGAGTATGCTTTTAAGGTTTTTGCAAGAGCTATAATAGTAAGCAAGTCTAGCACTTCAACAGTAACAGTATAGCTGAGGCCAGACATAATATGACAGATTCTGAACATTTACAGGTATCACCTAGGTACACAACTATTGTACAGTAATATAATTGTCTCAAGGCCAAACTGAATATACACACCAAATCCCAGTTCTATAGGTTTCCCTAGTTAGCTACAGGTTTCTCCTATTTCCACATACAACCTGCCTATTGTTCTTGAACTTCTATCTATATACCAATGGAATTCAAATATTTATAATTTATAATAGCAAGAGTTTGGGGAAAAGGCAAAACAAGGAGACAGAAAAATTATTACCCTACAAAAAATTAGGGGGAAATAAAACAAAATATTAAATAATACTAAGCCCTATGCTAAAAGCCCCACTAAAGTCCAATGTTCTTTAACAGTCTTTCAAAGAAAGTGATGAGATCAGAGCAAAACCAGTAGGCAGTCAGAAGTTCACACTATAAAATTTCTTGTTTCTCTACAGTTTAAACATTGGTTTGTAGTACTGTATGATGCGCATAGCATGAACACTCATGGTGATGACAACTGCACAGTTCTGTAACATATGAAATATTGAATCAACATGTTAAAGTGATTTGTGGGTTCAGTTCATCTTATTAATCAATTATGGTACTCTTTGCACAATGTGAATGAAAGTTTCCCATTAGTTCTGCTCTTGCCATAGAAAATAATCAGTATTCTATGAGTATTATTGAAACAAAGGACAAAGCAACTCCTCACAAGGAGAATAGTTTCAGCCTTAGACTTTTACTTCCACCTCATTAAAACAGTCTCACCTGCGGATTCCTTTGGGTGTCTTCCCAACCAAGAACGTGGTTGAACCTATTTTGTGCACTTTTGTGTTTTTCTGGGTCACAGGATGCATAACATACAGGTGATGTTGATTACTGTTTGCCAGCATTTCTTGTCGTCCCTTCATAATGTTCTTCTCTGCTGTGCTGTCTTCTGTGTTGTCTTCATTTTTCTAGTTAAATGAGACACAGAAATCATCAAAACAGCTATATCTCTGACATAATGATAAGACCTATTGAACCACTTCAGCCACTATTAGCCAGCACTCAATGATCTGAATGCTAAGACTAGGGATTCAGGGCTGTAGTGCAGACTCCCTAACTCAGACACAAACTTTCAGAAACACCAATGGCAGTCTTGGTTCTCCAAGAATAAGGTAAGATATTTTTCCAAACAGGTTCATTGTAAGGCTAAATGGAAAATCACTAGGTAATCTAATGCAAAACCAGGGGTTATATAAACGCTTAATCCTGTACTATGGGACCCAAAGCTCAGTTACAACCTCCAAATATTGCTATAAAATAGAAAATGTCTGTGTCAATAGCTTTCACTCAGAGAAAAAGAAAACTAAAATTAACCACAACGCTACACAAAGATATCAAGTTAAGCGAAAAAAATTGTCAGGATCATAACCTTTAACATATACACATATACTTACTCAGAATTGCGATACTTTTGAAAAGGTATCACTACACTCAAGTGTAAAGGAACAGAAAAAAACTGAACATTGCACTTTTATGACAATACTGGTAAGTCTAAGACACTAACAACCACATGATGCTTTTTAAATGAAGAATGCCAATTTTCAAATATAACAAAAAGCTAATGTTTTAATCAAACTCAAGAAGGCTGTCCTACAGATCAACTCAACATGCACTGACAGTCAACGAAAAATGTAATCCTATTTACACCTTATTTTTCAGAAATTTCCCCTTTGCCAAAAGGCAAGCCAAAAGAAATATGAAAACTGAAGAATGTGTTTGAAGAGCAGGGAAAAACAAGAGGAAAAAACCCAAACCAATCATAACCCTACAACAGAAAAACAAGTTCTCTTCCACCATCTTTAAACTTAGTTTTCTCAAACAAGTTAGGGTAAAAAAATGACTGCTTAGTAATGTCCTCAGCCTCCCTACTAACACTGCTTCTGAGATGAACACGCAAACTATGTTCACACCTTGTCATTTGGAGTTCAAAATATGGGTTTGGATCTACAGTGTTTCTTCCCAATATGTTTCTATTTGATCCATGTCCACTGCCTTTACTTCCATGGGCTGTTCACAATGTTCTTGAGCTCTAGGATCTCACGTCTGTTTTCAATCCATTACTTTGGCAAGTAACCTCAAACTAGCATACACAGAGAGATGTTAATATTAAGGGACCTACAGGCATAAATTTGCACTTTTTAAGCTATATGCACAATTCCAAAGATGAAAATTTCAATTCATTATTAAAAATACTATATAAAACTGAAACCGATGTTCCAATTAAAACTCTATTCTCCCAATAATGTTATGATGATAGTAGCAAAATTAAGATTGAATTATCAGATGTTAACTATAGTGTAAATATTCTATAATTAACTTGCTAGCTCTATATACATTTAAGATGTTTACAAATTATTATTAAGATATGCACAGATAATACCCAACTTGACTTGTAAAATTTATTGTAAAAGAAGAAAGTAATGTTAGGTTTAAGACATGTTTATTTTGATGGAATTTTTTCATGAAATATATTCATAGTGTTCAGATCTCGCTATGATAAGACCCAGTGCATTTGTCAGTCTGTCATGAAATCAGGACTCTAATTTAATTCTAGCAAGCATAACTCGCATAGAATACAAGCCTAATCATGCCAATGCCTGTCTTAGAAGTACTTTATACCCCCATATATGTGCATCCATCTACCCCTTATTAAACAAGACGAAAGTATATGAGGCAGCAATACTTTGGTTTAAACACAGAAGATTAAAAATCTCTTTGGGAAAAAAGCCAAATGTTGCAAATGCACTGAAAGTCATACGGTTGCTTGTCTTTGCAGAGAACCAGAATTAATGTAAGAAGTACCATTAACTGCAAATAAACTCACAAATGGTATATTTAGTTTTGGAAGTACAAAACTTAGGCACATTGACCCACACTGCCACACCCAAAAGAAAATCAAAATACCATTCGATACACACAAAGAGCTCCTCCTCTTCCTCCTGAATCAGCTGCTCTAAGCTTCTTCTTAAGATAGATAGTGTCTAAAAACAAGTTATCCGAAGAGCTGCAGAAGTTAATGCCAGTGCAAGCTCATGGCCACTGTGAATTTCTCCTGAAAAATTTATCTCAGCTCTCTGGAACAAAGACAGTTGGTTAAATGGCACCCGTTAAATGGCTGAAACACAACTGGCTCTGTTGAACTTGTTAATGTTTTAGAAAGTTTGTCAAGTTAATCCAGCTCCTGACTTCCAAATCCAGTAATTCATTTTTAAAAAACAATAACATTTTGTCAGTACAACCAAAACACTTAGTGAACACAAAGACATCTCAAACTAAAGGTCAAATCTGAAGTTTATTATTCTGAGCAATACATGGATGAGGGTCTAGGTAGAGGAAAGTTTTACATACACAGATGAAAATACTCCTAGGATCCTTCTACTAGTATTACCTTTAAAGAAAGTGAAAACTTCAGTCAACATTCCATACTATTTTGCTTTCTTTTGAATTTTACTTCATTTATTATTCTCCTGAATTCTTCTCTCCCATGGCCAATTTCTGATTCTTTTTTGACTTCTAATGCACCGACTGAAATCTATTTAATGCTGAACCCTTTCAAAAGCTTTCTATTTTCTGTTCTTCAAGTACTCCTCTACCAAACTATTGTGTGCATGCCCCCATTATTTGCTCCAACATGAAATCCCATGTAGACCTTACAGAACTGGTCTTGTTCACCTGAATTATCATGTATATCATATGTATAAGACAATATTGCAAAGCAAAACTGATATTTAGTACAATTTGATTCAGTTAAGAACCTCTGACTGTTGTTCTTACACCACTGATACTAGCACATTTAATCTATTTATATTATTGAATGTCAGACTCTTTATGAATAAATGTTATAAGAAAGCATGAAATAATGAAACAAAAAACTTTCACCACAAGACACATTCTGTACATTTAGAAGTGTGTGTAATAGTTGTGTAACTGAAAATAGTATATACTAATTAACAGAGTTAGCTAAGTGCAAGTGTTGCTGAACTTCATGAAAGAAAAATTTAGTAACATAAGATCTGACTGCAGTGTTTTCAAATCATTATTGGAAAGATGCTAGTGATTAGTACCTAAGCATATCTCAGGACTATAAAGAAACTGAAACTGATTCCATAGGAAGAAAGAAAGGACAATTACAAACAAGTCAACTTTGTAGTGTAAAAAAAAAAACCAAAAAAAGAAAGGTAACAAATTTAACACAGGAGAAGAAAATTAGTCAAGAAACTGAAAGGGCACAATTACTGACACAAATTCTTCCTCATGGAATTAAAATTCCATCCGCTACCAAAATAAGTAATAGCATGTTTTGCTCACTCTAAAATGTAAGTATGCTTAAGAAGTCTCAAAGGTATTATTATGGCCAAGCTATTCTGAATGACAAGTAAAATCATAGTATCAAAATCCAAAAGTATTCTTGCAAATATTATACCATCACACACATAAGATACTGCTAAAACTTTTTCATGTGCTGCACCTAGCACATCTTCTGATTAGCATTCTCAAATACATGACAGAAAGCTAAAGAAATACTTTAGCTTACTTTTACGCATAGTGTCTGCTATATGTAAAATTTTTTTTACAAAAAAAATTGACAGCAATCATGAAAGCAGTAAATATATAACTCTATTAAAGACAACATTTGTGGTGCATGTTACAAAATTTCCACAGTTGAAAGTGGGAAAATTTCACTTAAGGTTGTCCACCTATTCATCAGTCATATATCTATATATTATTAACACCATTATACATTTTGGTATTCTTCATATTTCCTTCTTTCTCAACACAGTACTTCAGTGGGGAAAAACTGTGCAGCAAAATACTTTCTTTGACAAAGATAAAATACTTTGATTGAATTACTGAATGTAACATTTTTATTACTTTATTCAACTTTCTACACTTCCACAGGAAAAACCTTCACACAAAGTTCAAAACAATTTATTTTCAAATTCATACATACAAGAGAAAGGCTGCCCATGCAAGCTGCTTAGTAGAAGGCAACATGTTTTGAATTCAAAAAAATCACATGAGAAAATGTGACACTACAGAAAACATACCTGTTAGTGTAAAGAAATAAAAGTTCATGAATATATACAGTAAAGTGAAATTGTGAAGTGCTGTTGTAAACCAGGGAAAACAACATGTAGAAACTCAGTCATTCCTTCCTGGTTTACACTTTTTTTCTTATCCTATCACCCCTTCATTTACTGCATTACTCTGAAGAGGCTTTTCATATATTGCAACAGGAAAGAAGTGGGATTATTACATAGCTGTGCAGAAAATAGTTTTTAAAGTATTCCAAAAACCTAGGGACTCTTACCACACATGATAAAATACTTCAAAGCAAGCATCTGCTTTCAGTTTTCATGTTCCATTTAGTCTATGGGTTTCCAACATGAACATATTCTACCTTCCTACCACAGCAGATCTTTTCCTCCATTCCTTCTTTCATTGTTCATGTAGCTTATTCTTAAAAGTATATACCAGATTTTGGACACTAATTATAAGCATCCATTTCTTTGAAATACATCTTACATACAGGCTGTAATCAAGAGTCCAGCAAAAATGGTAGCACCTGCACATTTAGAGTTCCACATCAGTTCACAGTTAAGGGTAACGGTCTTCAAGCAGAAGGAAGACATGCAGCGGAGCACCAAGAAAAAATTTAAGTGCCAGAATGCTGGAGTCACTTTTACTTAAGAGATTCCGACGTGAATCTGCAACAACTCCTGGAACTTTTAGCTCTGTGTAACAATCTGCCCCCTGCAGCATAATTTTAAAAATAGTGTACACCTGCCAAACCCAACTTTCCCCTATCTTTGAAGTATAAAACTTCAGTATCTGTTCTTCCTACAGCCATAAAGAGGCAGCTCTCTGCTCTGGAACAACGAATGATAAACCATGTATAAGAAACCTCAGACATTACTGCGATGACTGGTCACCCTTAGCCTATGACTTCCTTTTTCCTCTTTTTATCCTTTTCAAGCAAGGCAAATGAAAACAATCTTCATCATTTTATATGCAGCATGATGAAAACATACGGCAGAGTAAGTAAGCAGAGGCTACGAGCAAGATGAGTAGAGAAAAAAGAGATTCAGAAATACTTGGGTTTTTAACTGTCTCACATTTGTTGTAATTCTGCAAGTCACCAGACTTAGATGATAATGAACCTCCTTCAAAAGCCTGAATATGAAGTTGAAAACATGCTTGCATCATGATTCCTCAGCCATAGTTGCACTGTGTCTCAACATCTTCCTCTAAAATGGTTTTGCTGCCTGACAATCCAAAGTATCACCACAAAGTCTGACCAGATACTGACTCCCAGTCAGCAATAACCCCCTCTGACTTCCCCACTCACAGCTGAAACAGGGTTAACAGGCTTTTGTCTTCAGGTATGCATGAAACCACTACTGCCAGATATCCAGGATACTTTCCACAGCAGTTTAATTGTTTGTTTTCATTTCTAAAACAAACAAGAAAAGCCTTCTCAAATCTCTAGCTGCCTTGCAAGTCACCTAAATCATTCAAAAGCATGAAGCACAGTGAATTCAGTATGACTGTCCTCAGCTTACAGCTTACAAGCAAGTAACAAACCCTTATGCTATATTCTACTTTGTATTTTCCCAGTCCCCTCAAAACTTGAGAAAACATACGACTTTGCAGATATCACAAATTGCAATAGTTTTAGATGATTGTTATTATTTTGATCAGTGATAGTTAACTCCATTCCAGTGATCTACCCAGATTACAATTCTAAATTATTTCAGATAATCTTATTCCCTTCACAATTTTCATTGAATTCCCACCCCTGACACTGGGAATATTTATGAATTATTATCACCTTTCTACATGGTTTTCACGAACACACACTATAGTTCTAGATATTGTTTTTATTTTACCTATGTCTTCTCTAATTGTTGGGACACAGATAAATACCCTGAAACGTCTGCTACCTGGTGGTTTCTCCTTGGTCTTGTTTCCTTCTTTTTCATGCATGCACACATATCAAACAAGAATTTCTTCCTAAATTATTCTTCATTCCAAAGAAGATGAAGTATAAGTGTTCACATAAAACTTAATGTAGTTATTCTAAAAATGAGGTCACATGGTGAAAACAATAAAAAAAAAGTTATCAAATAGTAAGATTTTTTTCTACTTTCACCTGATTCTTAAATAAATAAAATTGCTTTTCTGCTTACAGAGGACACACTACTGAACAAGATATGTTATGGCTTCAGATGGTTATGGCTAGTTATACATTTCACTGTATGAAATAATCCTGAATCTTATAATACTTAAAGACTATTTCTGACGTGGACATTAATTTCCCCTCTGATTTTAACTTTCTTAATTGAAAAGCAGTCTCACTAAGACTGAATTTGTCTACTGTTCTAACAAAACAGAATTGCAAAATGAGTATTAGGGGTAATTGCACAGCTAATGGTCAATACCTCAATTGTGTTAGAAAATGAAGCCAAACTGCTTCAAAATTTTAGACTACTCTAGGACAATCACATTTATACCTAAGTTTTCTGAATTCAACTCACACTCAGGATGTTGGCTATGACTACAAATGTATGTAATATTTGATAGTATAACAGCAGGCCAATAGCTACAAAAACTGTCTGACTTATTCTGGATCCGAATTACTTCTCCAAAATACTCAGCCAATACCAAGAGACCAGCTACACCTGCTGATAAAAGTAAAGAAATTTTATCAGAGTGATATGTAGTTATTTCTGCCAGGTTGTCTTAGCTAGCTTTTCTGCTTGTACAAACTGAGACAAAGGACATTCCATGAACTATAACCTTTTGCTTGGTAGTGGAGAATCGAATACCAAGTTCAACAGAGGATAGACTGTGTTCTATTTCACATTTACTTCTATTTTTTCTCTAATCAGGTAACAGAGCAAGAATTTCTCATTGGGAACAGTTTTGTTTAATTTGTTGACTCTTTTAACAAAAAGAATTCCTATAAGCCATATAATTTTCTTGCACCAAAAACTTGACCATGAACCAACAAAGTTACTACTACTGTTGAAAATGAGAAGACATAATCAGCCTGTCTCAGAATTCAAAACTAAGGTAATTGCTTACTCCAGCAGAAGTGGGCTTCACCCCCTCATTCCTCCATCAAATAGCAGCAGAGCCAAAAGCCATGCACATACATCATATGAAAATGCAACTACATCCTTCACAGGATGAGGGTAGTGAGGCACTGGAACAGGCTGCCCAAAGACTGGTAAATGCTCCATCCCTGGCAGTGTTCAAGGCTCAGCTGGAGAGAGCCCTGGGTGACATGGTTTAGTGTGAGGTGTCCCTGCCCATGGTGATGGGGGTGGAACTATGTAATCTTCAGGTCCTTTCCAACCCAAACCATTCTATGATTCCATGCAGTATATGAACTCACTGCATTTAAGAAAAAGAAAATAAAACAACCAAAAGACATACTGAAACGGTTAATTCCGCTGTAAACTGAAACAGTAAACTCAATAAAACAGCATTACAGGCCAATCAGTTGGGAACAATTACTTTAAAACTGAATAGCATTCCCCATCCTAGAAGAGCAAGGATAATGGAATGTTATCTTCCAAAAGCCTACTCTTTGTAAACAACTATCTTAACTTGTTGAATTTGAAAGCTGTGCAAACACACTGCAATCAGAGTTATTACAACTGGTAGAAGTCTTTGTTTAAATAATCTACAAAATGTCAATGTAATACAAATAAGATAAAGAAGAGTTCTTAATAACACAACTTTAGTATTTACAGTATTCTCAACAGCACTTAAATCTACATTGGAGATACAAAGGGCACATTTTTTCCTAGGCTGACAGCATGCTTAGTTCTCTCATTTACACCACATTGCAATAACATAAAGAAGGGTTTACCATTAATCCAGGTTTTACTACAAAGCATCCCGTTATTTCTCTGTCAAACACTGGCAACAGTGCCAAATGTCTGTCATCCAATTCAGAGGATTAAGTCTTCTTTTATAGCGCAATTCTTGTACGAATTTATAAAAATACAGATATAGTTTCTTAGAGCTGGTCACAGTCTATATTTTGGCCTAAATTCATGCCGCAGAGGTTGAATATGACAGCTGGCAGGAAGCTGAGGGGAGAATACATCCTCCCCCTTTTCAGTCACCACATTTCTGTTGCCATAGTGATTAATCCTCAATTGAATGGCTGTCTTTGTACATTTCTTTTCAGCAAAACTTTAAGTAAACTTAAGTTGAAAACATTCAGTTGACTGAAAAAGGGAAAAAAAAAAAAAAAAGATTCCACACATTCAACAGGTACAGCACAAGTTCTTGTGACTAATAATTTTCCACATATTAAAAGGTGCAAATTAGCTTTAATGCAACACATCATCAGTTTTTCAAATTACTTAGTGTGCCTGTTCCCATTTCATGTCTTTATTGTGAAACCTCTAGGCTTTCTCCAAAGTCATTCCCATGCTCCAACCCCCCAGATTCTTACTGAAGAAATACTACTCAAATTCAGCCTTACAGGAATGACAGAAAGCCTATTCTGGACTTCTGTGACTGTGTAAAACATTTCACATAGGCTGATTTTGCCAATTAACATAGAAATTAATTAGGGAATTAAGGAATGCAGTCATTTAATTCAGAATAGACTAGAAACATTAGAAGACATCTGTTGACTTTAGGAGGCTTTTATTTCTTATGTCAGCTAAGAAAAAATTTCATAAAAAGGAGTGCAAAATCAAAGTAAGTAGCAACCTCCTGCAGTGAAAATCATCCAGGTTCCTTCGGAATCTGGAACTCATCATAAAAAAGGATCAAAAACTTAAAGCCTATAAAAATACTTAGTAGAGAACTATGGTCTTAGAGAAGTTCTTAACAATTTTATTTTTTTCCCAAACAAATAATAATGTCAGAATAATTCCCAGCAAAATATCACATGAATATCTCAAGGTTTGGCGCGGTTTACCTCCTTTCCTCTTTCCTTCCGCCCCTCCCCCCTCCCGAACGGCTGAACTACATGTAGGTCTGCTCTGAAAATTACAGTCAGGCTTTATAAATCTGCCATATCCAGTCTGCAGGTTCATTTCATGTGTTTTCTTTTGGAAACTTTTGGTTTTGATATTCTTATTGCTGCAGTTACAGAAGATAGCTCCTCATTTTGATTTTCAGCTATCTTCTTAACAGATAGTGATGGGGCAATAAAAACAATTGTCCACTTGTTCAATGAAAAAAATGAATTTTTAACAATGGCAATTTGCACACGCATGTAAACAGAAGACCCGAATTTAAACTAAAATGCAGAATACAGATTACTCAGTGTCATTAAATCAGCCTAAAACCAATAAAATAATACAGGAAAAAACAAGTTAACTATTCCACTGGTTTAACTTTTAATATTTTAATATTTCCTCACACGTCTACATAAGGACCAGAAAACCCTTCCTATGAATAATTAGTGAAATAGAATTTCAAGGGTAGAATTTCAAGGGTACTTTGCAGTCACATGCATAAGGAAGAAACAAAACCCAGTTCTCAGTAACTTTTACTGGAGTGGCTATCTTCCACACTAAATGATGCTTGTTCTGCCCTCAGATGTTTAAAATACTGAAGCCTGGCATGAATTCTCCCACATCACACATCACAGATCTGACCATAACTTCTGCCTTAACAGCTATACTTTGCTATGAAAGATTACAAATAGCCAGAGATCTTCAATTGCAAAGAGACACACTTGTCTGCTTTCTAGGACACTTAGGCTCTGGGACATCCAACAATTTTTTAGAACTACAGAAGCTGAGATGTATTATTAGACTGTAATATAGTATAAACTGTATCTCCAAAATTTCTTCAGGAACAGCTTTCTGCCACACTTCTGCATGGAACAGAAATTCCTGGCTTTGTTTTGATCACTGAGGCTTTTAAACACCTCTGGTGGCTTAAGCACCACCGACATAAGCAGCACTATCAGAAACACTAACTATTTGAGAGAAGATTATCATACTTTACTATGTCCTTCTCAAAATCTACACTGATCTCACAGCCAGTTGCAGCCAATGGCCAGAAAACACTCTTCAGACACACGATAATACATACAGTTCAGGAATTGTCAGTCATAACTTAAAATATTTTTACCGTAATTCTAAGTGTTCTACATTTAAGGGATATCATTATACAAATGTGATGTCTATCTAAAACACCCCAAACTGTTAGTGTTTTAAGTGTCCCCCCCAACTACACTTTCAAAATAAGGTATAAGCAGATCTCCGCCAATGTAGATGGACTTATGAAAGCCATCTCCATAACAACAGTATCTCTCTTTATTGAAAACTCTACTTCAACTCACCTAACAGCTAAAGAACCTCTACTTTCATGCAATCCCATGGCTTTCTGCGATAAAAGGAATATATTCCACAAAACACAATTTAATTTCCCTTTCTTCAGAATCATAAAAAAAAAAAGAAAAAAAAGAAAAAAACCTCACATTTGTTTGCTTCTACTATCATCATATACAAACTATCTTCAAACAATTACCTTTAATTTGGATGTGAAACAGGATTTGACTAATGATATTCAACCAAAATACGGTTTATTCTCTTGCTTGTACAATTAACGCATAATTTATACTGCTACTTTTACTACTGTTAGATTTTACCTCACCTTTCATGGCTGGTAAGTTATGAGAGAGTTCTCACGATGTCACGTATTTCTTGACAGCAGACTTCATATTCTGGTTGCTGTTACCTACACTGTATTTTCAATAGTCATACATAATTTCTGGAAATGAACACTAAACTAGCATTCGATACTGTAAATTTGAACATTTTAGCTAAAGCACACGTCAGTCTGCACAACTGCTTTTAAAACAAACAAGAATAGAGAATACAACTTCACTCCCTACCACCTCTGGAGAAAGAAGAGTCAAAGGCTCTGCAGCAGTCTTGAAGCCAAGTACCAGAATTGTCATGGAACCTGGAGCATAAAGCAAGCAAGAACAGAAGAAACAGCAGCAAGACCTATTTTTTCAGAAAAAGCTCTACTGAACCTTTAAAGGTGCAGAACAATAGCAGGTTAAAATAACATGTTTTATTACTTCAGAGAAAAGGTAGCTGGTCTATATGAATACCAGCACAAGTATTAATGACAGACTCACTACTTATTACTGGATTAAACAAGGTATGCTGCATTGAAACCTACAGTTTCAAAGGCTAACAGAGATTTGACTGAATTACATTAGTGCCAACTTTCCAGATCCAACACAGACCTTCTAAAGCCAAGTTAAGGAAAAAAACTATCACCAAGATCAACACCTTTTCCTATCCAAAAGTTCAAATCTTATAATTTTTATAAGCAATTTAAATCCAAGCTTATTTATTCACTAGCTAACCATGTTCTTAAATAAGATGTTCTACATACCTTCAAAGTTCTCTCTTAAGGAACAGAACACCCTTGCACCTGTCTCTTCTACCTTGGCTCTCAGGGATCTTCTTCCTACACAACCTCTCTCACTTTGAAGGAAATGTTTTCACAGGTTCTGCATTTTGCTTCAGTTTTAAGCAGTCTTTACAACCCAAGTGACTGCATTAGCCTAAGTGCTTCAACAAAGAAGGAAGCAGTAACAGACAATTTATACTCCTTTTAGCTACTGCAGGTAGAAAACCATAAATTAGCTACTGAAACTAAAGAGCTTAACTTACGATATAAAAGTTAGTGGGAATATAGTGAAGCCAAAATGTGATGACTAGTCAATAGCAAGAAATAAAATACCAATATTCTTTACAAGAGGTTATCTTGTTTATTTTTACTTATTATTTATTATGCTTTGCTTGATACTTATTGTTTATTATAAATTTTTTATTAAATTCCACTTGAAATAAATATTCTCTTTATGATAACACAATCAGTTGCTCTAACAGTGAATGTCGTAACTGATGGTAAGTGAAAAATGACCAGCAAAGACCAATGGCCAGAAAAGCAAAAATGATCATGTTTTTCACAGAACACCTTCTAAATAATGAAAAAATGAAAATAATAGCAATAATATTATAAGAAGATCATATTTCAAAGTTGTCTATGACACCTTAGCTGCTCTTCTTTTAAGCAGAACACTAAAAATTCAAAGCTCTGCATTTAAGAATAGGCAGACATCTAAGGATTATTTCTAGATAGTGCCTCTACACAAAAGAAAGAACACGAAGTAAAGGAAGAGGCGGCCTTCCCAAGAATTAGTGATATTTTTCTTTCTACTAAGATCTCAAAGAGAATTGATACTATTGCTTCTGAGTGAAAAGTATGTAGTTTTGAAAAATCACTGACAAGTTAGTTGACTAGTTTATTAGTTATACCTGCAGTCACAAACTCTAAAAAAATGAGATATAAGTTACATGAACAATACAGATGAACTGTCACAAACTAGTTTTGAACACAGGTGGATCAACAAACATTTACTCAAAGTACTCTCTTCAAAGTTTCCTTCTAGTTATAGTTTTAATAACATTGTGAGCCACTGCCATTAAGTACTTTTCTACAATACTCCTGAGTATTTTTGACCAACTCTTCTGTTAATAAGAGATATTCTAATGCAAAGGTGTTCGAATAGAAAAGACCTCACTTTTACTAGTTCGCCTGGTTTGATCTTCCCAGTGTAAAAATTCTTTGGCATCCCTGCTAATGGCTTAATTAAATACAGTACATCAACAACACTGGAAGAAACTTCTACCCCCAGCAGATGCTCAACACCCCAGACCAACACAGTTCTATGTCTACAATTTCTATAATGGTTGCTAACATGTTTGTAAAGACCAAACTGCACATCAACCAATTACTTACCCTATGCTTGTGTTTATCTTAAGAATCAGTGTAGGAAACTGCAAATGTTTATTACAGGCAAACAACAAAGTGTCTAGATAATCAGAGAAGATAAAAACCACTATGTAATGACAATCTGAAAGCTGTACCTGAATTTATTCCAGATTTGTATGGAGTCTAACTGTAATTAAACAAGATGCATGAACAACAAAAAGCATAAAACTTATCTGTTGCTGAAAATGAGCATTCTCAGTATGCTCCAGTTTTACATTTCAGATATTAAGCATAGGCTATTCAACTTAGAGCAACTCCTTCTTTCCCCTCTGTTCCCCTCATCCACAACCCCCCAAAAAGAACCTGCAAACTGATTCATGTTTGACTTTCTATGCTACAGAGATTCCAGTACGTACTGTGGCAACTGGATTTTTGTTAACTGGATCCAAGTTGAGAAAACTCATTTTTTCAAGCCTCAAATCAGAAAAACATGGCATAGAATTTGATTTCAAACACACAGTCTCTGATCCAACCATTTATCTCACAGAAAAATACCACAGAGAGCGCTGTGCTGCTTAATACCCAACTCTGATTTCAGAGCTGGCCAATGTAAAAAACACTCCAAAAAAACTAAATCACAAAAGTAATTTATTAGACCTCCATTTGAGCCTCCTCCTTCACCTATCCTCTGTGGCTTTGATCATTCATGGTGGCCACTAAAAGAATAACAAGTTTGTTAGAGCTGCTTAAGATGAAAAACGAGGGTTAAAAAGAAAAAAAAGTAAAAACAACATTTCCCAAACATTTCTCTTTACCTTGGCACTACAGACTGCTACATTAGCAGGGAGCTGGGAAAACTGCTTCAATTCAAATACGTCTCGCACTGCCCACCGGCTCAAATGATTCTCAGCCTTGCTGGATCCAACTACATTCTGATTTGAATGAATATATGCCACTTCTGGAACACCATCTAATATTACGAGAAAGATACAATCAAAGATGTGGCTACCTGAAGGTATACAGTTGCATTGCAGGATACTGGAATTAAAAAAACCCAAACACCACTCCCCCCCAAAAAAAACCACAAGACCAAACAAACAAAAACCTAACAAAGATGTACAATTTGCTATGATTTTACCCAGCACCAAATTTCTCAGCTGTATGAAATCAACAACAACAATTAGACTTATTCAGATTTATTTAGATAGTTTAATACTGCTTTCATTTCAATGTGGGTTTTTTTTCAGATGCACGAAAGTTTCAGATCACCTATGCATTAATGGCTGCAACATTAATAAAGTTGTCTCTAAGAGAACCAGATCTTCTGTATGATATTTCAAATTCCCAGATCACATTTCTTTTTAATCTACTTTTATGAACAGCCCTGTCAAGACTTTGAAGGTTTTACATTTTAAATATTTAGATTTGTGAATTCTTAATACATCTTCAACCACAGCATCTTTCAACAGACTGCGTTTAACAAAATATTACCAAACTTCTCCATACCTGTGAAGACAGCAAAATAAAGCTATCAGTTAAAAAGTGACACAGAAAGATATTATTAAATACTTTAGCAGAGCACTTACAGCATCATAGAATAGTTAGGGCTGGAAAGGACCTTAAGATCATAGAGTTCCAACCCCCCTGCCATGGGCAGCGACACCTCACACTACACCATGCCACCCAAGGCTCACCCAAAGCTCTGCCCAACCAGGCCTTGAACACTGCCAGAGATGGAGCATTCACAACTTCCCTGGGCAACCCATTCCAGTGCCTAACTACCCTGACACTAAAGAATTTCTTCCTCATATCCAATATAAACTTTCCCTGTTTAAGTTTGAACCCATTACCCCTCATCCTATCACTACAGTCCCTAATGCAGAGTCCCTCCCCAGCATCCTTATAGGCCCCCTCCAGATACAGAAAGGCTGCTATGAGGTCTCCACACAGCCTTCCCTTCTCCAGGCTGAACAGCCCCAACTTTCTTAGCCTATCTTCAAAAGGGAAGAGCTCCAGTACCCTGATCATCCTCGTGGCCCTCTGCACTTGTTTCAACAGTTTTTACAATGCAAAAATATTCTTTTTATGTTGAGGACACCAGAACTGCACACAATACTCCAAGTGAGGTCTCACGAGAGCAGAGTAGAGGGGCAGGATCACCTCCCTTGATCTGCTGGTCACATTCCTTTTGATATAGCCCAGGCTACAGTTGGCTTTCTGGGCTGCAAGCGCACACTGCCAGCTCACGTTCACTTTCTCATCGACCAACAGCCCCAAGTCCTTCTCTGCAGGGCCACTCTGAATCTCTTTGCCCAACCTGTAGTTGTGCCTGGGTTTGCTCCCACCCAGGTGTAGGACTTTGTACTTGACATGGTTAAACTTCCTCAGGTTGGCATCAGCCCACCTCACAAGCGTGTCAAGGTCCCTCTGGGTGGCATTCTTTCCCTCCAGCGTATCAACTGAACCACCCAGCTTGATGTCATCGGCAAACTTGCTGAGGGTGCACTCAATCCCACTGTCCATGCTGGCAACAAAGATGTTGAACAAGACTGGTTCCAGCACCGATCCCTGAGGGACCCCAGATGTTACTGGTCTCCAGCTGGACATTAAACCATTGACTACAACTCTTTTGCGTGCAGCCATCCATTTACTAATATCTTGTAACAAACCCATGTATATCAGGAAGAACTTCAAACCCGCCAACAATGATAAATTAATGCTACTACTTTAGTAGAAATAAAAAATTAAAAGTTACCTAAATATCTGTCCATTGATTCCACTTTCTGCTCCTGGTGCTCAAATTCAGTTTTACTTGCAGAAGGTCTACACACAGTATAACTGCTAGTCTTCCTTTGTGCAACAGAGGTATCTTGAATAGGATAGAGTATTTTAGACCCAAACCGAACTCTGCCTCTCTGGTTTTTATGTTTATAGCTTTGCTGTCTGGCATGTGCTTTCTCAACTGGCAAGTTATCTCCAGAGGATGAAAATTCATCTATATTTTGAGAATCGCTTTCCTCTTCACTTGTATTGGGCTTCTTTGCTTGTAGCTGAGGTTTTGAGACATTAGCTTGTCCATTGTTATAGGCATATCTTTCTTTCCATTTTGGAAAGCTGAAAGTTCTTGACTTTCTCGATTGAGAAATCTCAATATCATCAGACTCATCACTTACATCACTTGCTCCTTTCAATTCTCTTGTACGGTTCTTGATGTCTTCAAAAGACACAGTTTTGCTGAAATTTGACTCAGTGTTATGGAATCCAATTTGCCGACTGTCTTCCTTAAATACAAACCCACTTTTTTCATTTGCTAACTCTTCACAATTTTCAGATGTTGACCTACATAATTCAACTTTTTTAGTAAGCGGTGGTTGCTGGCATGCTGAAACTTGGGTAGGAAAGATGACATCATCATCATCATCTTCAGAACTGTTTTCAGTATTCATGACTGTATCACTGTGCTTCGAAACTCCTTGATCATCACTTTCTATGTCCCCTTCCTCCTCAGATTCTGATAAAACAAGCCAGTCTACACTACACAAATTTTGTTTATCAGTTCTATCTGGTGAGTGATCAGTGTTCCCATGCTCCAAACCAGACACATGGCTTTGACATCCCTGAAAATCACGGTGTTTGCTATTTACATTTGGTCTTAAAGGCTGATCATCAGAACTGGAATGATGAGAGTTGTAACTATTATCCTTTTCTTTGGTAGCTTCAACTTCTCTCTGCAACAACTTAGAGAATCCACATTGCATTAAGGAAAGCTGTCCCTTGGTTTCCACTGAATTATTTGCATTACAAGGCTTCCTTCTGACACATTTTTTCATGGGAGCTTCCAGAATATCATCATCACTAAAGTCATCACAAAAGTCCATTTCTTCTCTTGTTAATTGTGCCTGAATGCTTTGGGAATCTCTATCTTCCCCACAATCTGGTTGTGCACACTAAAAAGAAATTACAGCAAAAGTATTTTTAAAAACGTAAATAACATATGGAACACACCTAATTCAAAAGCAGTGTAAAAAAAAAAAGTGGATTTTCACTATGTTAATCAAAAAAATGTACAAAACAGTACTAAGCAATATCATGGTTTAAACCCAGCCGATTTATACTAGTCTTGTTGCCACTTTTCATCTTTCAAAGGTGGTCTGAAAAATTACTTCAAGATTCAAACCTAAATACTGTGTAATGACAAAGCAATGGAAAACCTCCTTGTGTACGGGGGCTAACAGTTTAAAAGAGCAACAAGTACATAACATTCTGCTTTAAAATTAGTTGAGGCCTTTAAAATTAGTTTAGGCCTAAAATTTAATTTAAAATTAGTTGAGGCCTACTGCAATCAAACAAAATTACCTACAGGCAACCTTAAAACATTCTGAATACACAGGAGTCCAGAACACAGCTCCAGAAATACGTACTACTGAGACAAGAATTATGATAGCATGTAAAACCTGAACGGTAAATATTGATTTATTTTTCTTACATGAAGTTCTACAATTGATAAATTAATCCTGGTATCACACTATTTAACATAAGATAAAAAAGTTAGTTTGCCATGAAGACCAATGGGAGATCATGAGTGATGTAATAGCAACACAAGGTTCGATGAATGTGATAGCATTCTGACTAAAATACTGACATTTACCCACAGATATCTCCAGAAGCATTAAGAGACAGTGACTGATTTTTAGTACCATACAGTGTGATCTAATCTAACAATATTTTCACTTTTACAATGCCTTATATCAAATCTAACTGTTCCTTTCCCAAAACACATGAACAAGTGTATATTCAAAAACATTCATAAAAATGACCCAAGTTTTCAGGGGTAAAAAAAGTCTTGTACTAGGAAGAAACTGTTACATACAGTATTTTGGGGGAAAAAAGAAAGAAAAGAAAAAAAAAAGGTAAAAACAAGACCCAACAAAAAAAGAACCAAAACAAACAAAAAATCTCACCCCAAAGAAAACAAAAATAGAGGTCCACAAAACCTGACGCACGTTTTCAGTCCTTGAAACTAACTGTACTTTCCACAATCTCCTAAATCTTCTAAACAGTAGGTGTCAGATTCTCAACTGACTTCATGGTTAGAAAGCTGTTATGTCATATCATATTGTATTATAAGGCTTAAGACATTACAGAGCAATACCTACAGGGGGCCTACAAGAAATCTGAAGAGGGACTTTTTACAAGGGCATGTAGGGACAGGACAAGGGGGAATGGCTTTAAACCAACAGAAGGCAGATTTATATCGGAAATTAGGAAGAAACTCTGTCCTGTGTGGGTGATGAGACACTGGAACAGATTGCCCAGAGAGGCTTTGGCTGCCCATTCCCTGGAAGTGTTCCAGGCCAGGTCACATGCAGTCTGCAGCAAGCTGGTCTAATGGAAGGTGTCTTCTGCCCAGGACAGGGGGTGTGGAACTGGATGATGTTTAAGGTCCCTTTCACCCCAATCCATTCTGTGATTCTGTTTCAGTAAATAATACTGTTCTGCAATAACAGCATATTAGTAAAACCTTCAGACTGAGGATATGATATCCAAGTGTTGTAAAGGTCATAGAATACCACATTATCAGATGTTCAGAATATTCCACTTTAAATACAGAATAAGAGCTTGATATTATCTAATACTTTACAATACATGAAACCAGGGACAAGCTAGCAATAAAAGATAGCAAATTCAATCTAAGGTAAAAGTATTATCAGCCTAATTACATACTGTCTATAATTGCCACTACAGTACGAGGAACCAGAGGGACTATCATGCTCTGGTTCATAGTCCTCACCTTTTCTGAGCTGCATGGTGAAGTCTCTTCCTTTAGCCATGTAGTTGCTGTTATGACTCCTGCTTCTACTCGTCCTTCCCTCTAGAACAGACAAGAATGTTTGCGATAAAATCTTTTATCTGCTCAAGTTAACAAAGGCAAGCCCAGTTTTTCTTTCTTTTTACAGAGGTCTAAGCACCAGAAACAGAATCAACAAAGATCAGGCTTGTATTCTGGCAATACACTTACTGCTCTTTGATCTAATGCATATCCTGCAGTAAAAGCAACATACTGCATAAATTTGGAGGATCTGATTTACACACTATTGTAATAATTTTAAACCTTTTTCCTTAAAGCAGAATACCTACCTCAATGCTCAAATTACATGACATGTTTTAATTTAATTTAGAGAAGTTTTGAGCTTAATATCCACAAAGTTACTCTTTTGGCTATGCTACCTTTGCATTACTGTATTACATTCTCAAACCTCCCCCTAGCAAAGGCAAAATAACACAACAGAGGGAAAGAAACCTAGAATAAAGCTGCAATAAACTCCAATATGCGAGTTAGCTGCAGCAAACATACTGGATATTGCATATACTTAAAATCAGTTTGTACTATGCACTGTGGAACTGGACCAAAAAAGACTTTGTTTTTTAGAGTAACTAAGAAAGTAAAGCATGAAGGCTCAGTTACTCACTTCCATCCTGTTACATTTTTAAATACAGCATTCTAAAATACATGTTATTAGATAGTTTTTTGACACCTTAAAATGTATTATATAAAGGTTACTGTGATCATGAAAAAAAAATTCCTACAATAAGAATTCTGGTTTATATGGTCACTGATCTACTGATGAATAACAGGTATCTGTACACAGTGTTGACAATATGTGAAAGTATTACAACAATAAGTTATGGCATTTTTACTAGGAAAAGAAACATATTAGCAAACTTTAGAAAACTATAATCAGAACTTTTCCAGGGTTGGTTTTTTTTTTTTGATTTAAGGAAATTTAGCTGGTCTACACCAGAGTCAGAAATTAGCATGACTGTTTCGTTTAATGCACTCCTAGACAGGTACTGTTTAAATTTCATCATTTAGCTTCATAAACTGTTTCCATTTAAAATAATAATAAAATATCTCATGAGAAAAGCAAAAAAGTAAAACTAATATCCAAAAGTAAAAGGGTAAGACTTCACACCTCCAGGATGTCTTTGGTAAGACAGGACCCATGAGTCCTAAGTTTGAAAAGGTTATGGATCCCAAAGAGCTCTCCTTGATGTTCCTTTGATCCTTGCACTGCCTCAAAATACCGCTTGGCATTTTCACTTCCAACCACCGCACAGTGAAGTTGCTAAAACAGAACAACACAAGACATTTCAGAAGTGTTTGCTCCAACTACTCATCAGAATTTCCTGGCATCCACACTATACACACAGCTTTAGTTGGAGCAGGCAAAAATTCCTAAGGCAGGATATTTTGATTTTCCTGGCAGATGTCATTATAACAGATTGTGTTATAATATGAACCTGCTTGGTTTTAGTGAATTAAAAAAAATAAGAATATTTCAAGTCTTTTACTTCATTGTTGTCTGATATCAGATGTCTACTGTACACACTACTGACACTTCTCTGTACCTTGACTGCTCATCTTTCATCAGTACTAAATTTTTACTAACTTTTCCATAGTCCTTTGCATTGTATGCTTACTTGGCAAGGGCTAAATAAGGCCAACAAGTTAACTCCCAATGACCTCTGAATATCTGAATTATGCACTCTTAAGTAGACTGAACAGAAGTGACTTAAAAATCTTCTAGGTAAAAACGAAAAACAAGTAAATGGTTTGTCAGGCAGAACTAAAACATTTTTGCCGTCAGGCAGGTTTAGCTTCATTTCAATGACTAAATTTTCAGTACTTATACAACTGGTCTATTTGACTTTAAATTGAAGAACATCAAAACCATGGTTTTATGGATACAAGACTTGTAGTATTTTTTGTAGCAGTCTCAAAGTAGTTGGTAGCTCTTCAGATCTGCTCCTAGTTCTAGCACCAAACAGACGTTTTCCTGGACAGCACATCCCCGGAATTATATAGGCCAGTAACTGTACCATCAAATCCTAGCTTAACTTTAGCCAAGCACAGTTTACATCTTTCTTGAAATACTCACATTATTTACAAAAATATACTTTAAGATACAGATATAACTTACTTGGGTTTCTATTATGTTAGATTTCTATTTTATTTACCTCAGATTATTCAAGCACAAACGACTACATCAGACAATCAAACACCACAAAAAAAAATTTAGCAATTTTAAAGTCAAATAGATCCCTTCATAAGAATACACTACAAACATGATAAAGCGCTTTCATATTAATTTCTGAAAAGCAAAGATGACAACACTTAGCTCTCTGAGAGAGCATTTGTAGAGTTCACCAAAAGCCATGTGCCCACAAGTACTCTTGGTTTCTAAACTTTCAATAGCAGAAAAATGCCTTTGCTTCAAAACTGACTGAAAATTTGGTAACTAGGCTCATGTCAATAACAGGGAATGCAATTCAAGTATAGACTAAGAAATTAAAATTCCAGATTTACTGTTTACTGCTTCCTATTCAACTTGAAAACCACAGGTTAACTTGGGACAAAAAAAGCCCCCCCAGAAACAAACCAACCACATGAGCCTTTCAAGAAGTTTTATAGATGCCTTTTGGAAAACCAAACAGCCAATATCCAGGTCTTCTTTATCTACAAGATACCAACTGCAAAAAAATCTCTGTGAAGCATGACTCTCCTCCAGGACTCTAGTGAACACAGCTAGTGGAAAATTGCTATTGCTCATTCTGTTAGCCTCAGATCTCACCTACTGATACTTGCTGTTGAAGTGAATCCTCCTAAGTGCTTTGCATGAGAGAAACTTTGAAATAGGATGCTCTCTGAGCTTTTCCAGGAATGTGGATATAAAGAATAAATCAACTAGTTTTTTTGGCAATGAATGCTCCTTTAGACCTTGCTAAAGTAACACCCACGAAGCAGAGCAATTCCTGCTCCTGATGCGTTTGAAAACTAAATTACTATTGTAGAATCACAGAATGCCCAGTTGCAAGGGACCTCAAGGATCACCTTGGCAAAAGCAAGGTCTAGCAAGATGTCCCAGCACCCTGTCCAGCCATATCTTAAATGTGTCCAATACTGGGGAATCCACTGCTTCCCTGGGGAGTTTATTCACTGAGAAAAAGTTTCCCCTTCGGTAAAATTAGAATCTCCTTGGGATTAACAGGTAGCCATTACCCATTGTCTTTTCTGCATGACATCTCATACAAAGGGAGTCTCCATCTTCTTTGCAGCCATCCTTTAAATACTAGAACATGGTGATAAAGTCTCCCCTAAGCCTTCCTTTCTCAAGTCTGAACAAGCCCAGCTCTCTCAGCCTTTCCTCAAACAGCAGGCTTCCCACTCCTCTGATAACCCTCATAGTCCTTCTCTGGACCCATTCCAGCCTGTCCATGTCATTTTTGTAAGGCAGGGATCAAAACCAAACACAGCATTGCAGGTGTGACCTGACAAGTAAGGAGAAGGGTAGGATAATAACTTCCTTATCTCTGCTGGCAATGCCCTTGTTGATGTAACCCAGCATCTTGTTGGCTTTCTTTGCTGCAGCTGTACACTGTTCACTCATACTGAACTCGTCCAACAGGATCCCTAGTCTCTTTCTGCTCCCCAGCTGGGTACATCCCAGCCTGTGCTGCACTCTTGGACTGTGTTTAGCCAGGTGCAAGACCTTCCACTTTTCCCTGTTGAACTTCGTGCGGTTCTTATTTGCTCACTCTTCCAGCCTACCCAGGTCATCCTCCAGACTGGCTCCCTCTTCCAATGTGTCGATTTCCTGACTCAGCTTGTTATCATCAGCAAAGTTAATCAGTGTACACTTTATCCCATCTTCCAGATCACTTATGAAGGTATTATGCAGTCTTGGGACCAACATTGAGCCCTGTGGGACCCAACTAGTGACAGGTCACCAGTTTGAAGACTAGCTATTAAGCAAGCTGTTATTCTGGTCTTATTAGGAAACAGTTGCCAGTTTCTGTGTTCCTCAAACTTCTGGTTTTCCCAGTCTTAGATGTCTAAACTTATCAATGTAATTAGCAAAATTTAGAAAGAGCAAGTGTTCTAGGTTCAGTATTGTGGCAAGTAACATCACTTCTCTTTGTAATAGCAGAACTACAAGCTGGTTTTCCCCTCTTTTACAAGCAAGATTTCAAAGGCAGGACAGCAGCAATGCCTTCTAGATTTTCTTCCATAGCACCAGCAAGATTTTTGCTTGTCTTTCTCCAACCCTTCATTGGAGGGTTGGACAAAAATCAGACTCCAACCAAATCAGACTGCTGCAGATTCTAACTACAATTCTCAAAAATATACTTAACAAATCTTAAAGTTTTCTGTATAACCTGATAAATGTATATTGCATAATTAAGCTGTCCAAAGTTACAGAAAAACTCAAATACAAATACAACTGTATTATTCTTTAACAATTACTAAATGCTATGTCTTTGCTTAAAAATGCTATATCTTTGCTTAATAAGTTATAGCATATATCATAAAACTGAGGTAAACTACAATTTTGCTATAAGCTAACTTTGCTTTCAGTCACTGAAACTGCTTAAAAGATATTGCAATTTAAATAGTTTCTGAACTTTACCTGTTTATAAACTTGTCGCAAGTACATCATCTCCTCCACAGTTCCCAAGGATATCAATCTAAACACTTTAACAGGTTTGTATTGGCCAATCCTGTAAGCTCTGTAGGACAATGACACATTAAAAACATTTTTATTGGTTAAAAAGAGAAAGCACTCTTAGGAGAAGTGAAATAAATAAGTAAATAAAAGCATTCCAATAAAACACTAGTACTCTAAAATCATTTATGAGTTGGTTGTGTTTTTTGCTAGTTTGTTTTTTCCGGTTTATTTGGGTTTTTATGTGATTAGGTTTTTTACTTTTTCAAATTTTCCTCACTATTTAATTCCCCTTCTCTTTACCCTTAGTTGTCAATATTTCTTCCAAGGCCTATCCAGTTGAAAAAGCTTTCTCCGCAGGTTATATCACAAGACCTGTCTCCCATCCCTCTCGGAAACACATCTCCCAATATGCTTTCTCAGTTGTGTCTTTTCACCACCCCATCCCATGTCTCCGTCTGCTCTTGCATAAGGTATTCTCCTATTTGCATTATATAGGAGTTAGATCACAGGATTAGTTGGGGCAGCCTGTTCTTTCTTAACTTTATAAATTACTTTGCAAGTCACAACATCATGAAAGAGCTAATAAACAGGCAGTTCTATCTCAATGGTAAATTCTGAGACTTCTAATGTATTATATTCCAAAAATTCAACAGAGGCTGATACAATGTATAGAAATGTGATCTCACAAAGATTCTTTAAAAGCAGATCCTTTCAACAATACACACTGCTGAAACAGGTATCTCTCTTAGAAGTCAGAAAGACTCTTAAGATGGAATTACATAATTGGACGGGACAACAGAAAAAAGTCTCTTTCTGCTCATGAAAATACATATGTATCTATTGAATTTACAAGGCTTCCAGTATTTGTTACTTCAGCTATTCAAAAGTCTGTCCTGAATTCCTAGGCAAGCGTTTTACAGTCAAAAAGCCCTGAAAGAAAAATCCGGATTCCTGGAAATACTCCAATGGCATAATATCAGAGATGGGAGTGAGCACTGAAGAGACACTAATCTCCACAAGTGTGAAGTGGAAAAAAGCATAAATTTTTTTTCAAGGATTCTGGAATTCAAAACATCACTTGAACAAGGGTCAATTACAATGCATTTTGTCTTAACAAACAGAAGAAATGCCATCCAGCTACACACACACACACATTCTAGAGACCATGAAAAGTTACAGGAACTGTGGTGTGTTGTTTGCTTGGGTTTTGGTTTGGTTTTTTTTTTTTGCGGGGGTGAGGGGGAAGATGCAGTGTTGGTGGTGTGTTTTGGTTTGTTTGAGTTTTTTTCTGATCCTACATAACAGTGCCACAAAAATAAAATGGATAATAAGAAATAAAATTCAGGGTTTAAAATATCAACGCTGAAAAATAATTCAGCTGGACATCTCTTACTATCTCGTGGACAAGCAAGACTATATTAAAAATTTCTTCCCCAAGGAAAATTCTAGTTGGACAATCAGATTTTAGAATCAAAGCAAAAGAAAAATACAATGTGGACTCAGTTCTGTATTTTGAGAATATACCTGTCAATAGCTTGAAGATCATTTGCTGGATTCCATGTAGGATCAAACAGTATAACAACATTGGCACCAACAAAATTAAGACCCAGTCCACCAGCCCTAAAAAGATAAAAGAGAAAAAATAGGACTATTTGACAGTAAGAAAAACAGAACTCCCTCTCCACCCCCTCTCCCTACCCCGTGTATTAAAATCCACATTGACATACCTTCCCCCTACATAAAAAAAGACCGCAACAGAGATACTGAAAATAGTGAGGTATAGCTTTGTGTCACTAAGTACTCAAATAACCACTAAGTACTCAACCAACCACTGCTGTAAAATGCAGTCTTCTCTCTTAAGAAGTAGATCACAGACTGTATGACTAGCTGTCATAACCAACTGCTATCACTTCACTACAGTAGAAGCCCTGATTGCTACTTCATACCCACTAAGCCCTACACAGGTCAACTCTCCCAGCAATTTTACTGCAATTCATAACGATTTTCATGCCAGTTAACATTACAGAAGAAGGAAAACTATAGCTTAAATAAGAGTCTGCATAAAATTTTAATTCCTCTAATCCCAGTACATAGTTCCGCAATAATGCTATGCAGCTTCTACTAAAATGGTCACAGTCTAGGGTATATCGTATCTTGAAGAGTTAACAACAGTCAGTTACTTGGAGCTTGGCATATGCATAGCTAAATGTTTTATTTTGTAGGAATGAAAGTAAGGAAAATACCACTTCCAAATCAGCAGCAAATCAGGCAAATAACAATTCTTTTTAACTGGCTCAACCAACATTCCTACATGAAGAGACAAGATCCTACATAAGCATATACTAAATACTATCATTAATTTAACTATTAAAACAATTCTACACATTGACATAGGCAGCACAAATTTTTAAGTGTGTTTTTTTCTGAATGAGGTATTGCAAAATTGAAAATGTCAATCCCATTTAACTTATCAAGCACCCAGTTTTGGAATATTACTTTATATTTTGCACAGGGAAAATTAAAGCTTTCAGGTATAAGAATGAATGGAAACAGAAACTAAAAGCTTATGGAACCCCACCAGGTAGTTCATGGAATCCCTGTCAATGTAAATACAGTTGTGGCCTTTTCCTTCCAGGTGTGGTGTGGTGTAGTGTTGGGTTAGTTAAATCTGGAAAGAAAGAGGATGTGGGAACCTGCCAATATTAACGGAGCTTTCCGGAGGATAAGCATTCTCAAAGTCTGAAATGCTGAATAAAAATCTTTGTATTTTTCAGAATACCTTACTATATGTTGGAATTTTGGTGTATTTCTTTTTAGTGAAGACAGAATTCAGCCTCTCATCTTACCAAACCAGCCCTGCAGTCAAAGTGAAACACAAGTCAACATGTTTCTTTGATGCTTTTTAATAAAATATTGCAATATTTGGAACTGCAATATGAATTACACCTCAGTGCAAAGCCTTAGCACAAGTAAAACAGCCTATAAAAATTAACTATATAGGCTACTTCGCTTTTTAAAGATTTTGCCTTTCATTGTTTTTAGGTATGACACAAAAATTCAGATGCTTCAAAATGGAAAAAGAATGGCTGCTATATCCATCAAGAGACAATGAATACAGTAATTAGTTTGTGCACACTAAACAGTATCTTCCATTTTGACTAGCTGTAAGTCACTACTGCAAGATGATCCATGCAAATTACTGCAGGATGACTCAAATGAAGAGCACTATATGAAAGGTCTCATAACAGCTCTGTTACAAACAGCTTTGAAAAGATCATCTTACTTAAAACTGCACACTGTGTTAAATAAATGTCTTGGTTTTATAACCCATCACTGACAGCTTAATACCTCAGTGTTCCAGAGAAAGACTAGCACCAAAAACCCAGTGAAACACTTTGTAACTTTAATCAAGTCCCTGGTTTTAAGCATAGAATGGACTGGGTTGGAAGAGACTTTAAAGATCATTCAGTTTCAACCCCTCTGCCATGGGAAAGAACACCTCCCACCAGACTGGGTTGCTCAAAGCCCTGTCTGACGTGGCCCTGAAGACTGCCAGGACAGGCCAGGCACAGCTTGTCTGTGCAGTCTGTGCGAGTGTCTCACCACCCGCACAGTAAAGAACTTCTCCCTAATACATATTCTGAATCTACCCTGCCATCTTAAAGCCATTCCTCCTGTCCTGTCACTACACATCCTTGTAAAAAGTCCCTCACCAGATATCCTGTAGGCACCTTATAATTATTGGAAGAGCGCTCTAATGTCTCCCTTAGACTTCTCCAAAATGAAAAAGTCCAGCTCTCCCAGGCTATCTCAAAAGGAGAGGTGCTCCATCCCACTGGCCACCTTCATGGCCCTCCTCTGCACTTGCTTCAACAAGTTCACGTCCTTCTTGTTTTGGGGGCCCCAGATCTGAATGCAGCACTCCAAGTAGGGTTTCATGGGAGGAGAGTGGGAGAACCACCTCCCTCAACCTGCTGGTCACGCTCCTTTTGATGCAGCCCAGTACACAGCTTTCTGGACTGCAAGTGCACACTTGAGGAGCTCACGTTGAACTTCGCATCAATCAAAACTACCAAGACCTTCCCTTTAGTTGATAGCTGCTCTCAATTCATGATCTATACTTAACAGTTTGAGAGAATTGACAAGGTCCATAGAAATCAATAATATTTTCTCGCAACACCCATAAAATAAATTTATTCATATAGGTACATTAGTCATAGCTATCAATAAAGGTCTTATGATGCCCTGGGCTCAGCAGTAGCAGTCATTTTTCTCTTTCTTAGTAGCTGGTGCAGTGCTGTGTTTTTGACTTTTGGCCCAGGAACAGCGCTGATAACACTGATGGTTTTAGTTGCTGCTCTTTAATGTTTTGTCTGACCAAGAACTTACTGAGCCCCATGCCCTGCCAGGGAGGAGGGGAAACCGGGAGGAAGCAGAGAAAGGACACCTGACCCAAATTAGCCAAAGAGGTATTCCATACCACAGCACGTCATGCCCACTATATAAACTGAGGCCAGTTACTCGGAAGGGCTAATTCACTGCTCGATCAGGCTGGGTGCCAGTTGGCAGATGGTGAGCGGTTGTATTCTCTTCCCTTGTTATCATTATTCTCTTATCACTATTATTACTGATGGCAGCAGTAGGTCAGGCTGGGAGGGAAAAAAATGTCTCCTTCACTCGTTAACCACCCAAGGTGGAGTAAAAAGATGTGTACTTGCTAAGCACTTCTGTTACATACCACCCAAAGCATAGAGGTGGTGACCACACTGGCAATGCAAGCCAGATCAATTTCATAATCATAGAATCACAGAATAGTTAGGGTTGTAAAGGACCTCAAGATCATCTAGTTCCAAACCCCCTGCCATGGGCAGGGACACCTCACACTAAACCATGTCACCCAAGGCTACGTCCAACCCAGCCTTAAACATCGTCAGCGATGGAGCATTCACAACCTCCCTGGGCAGCCCATTCCAGTGCCTCACCATCCCCACAGCAAAGAAGCTCCTCCCCATATCCAATATAAACTTTCCCTGTTTAAGTTTGAACCCATTACCCCTTGTCCTATCACTACAGTCCCTAATGAAGAGTCCCTCCCCA
>JANRGW010020060.1:0-41305 GCA_024733675.1 Psilopsiagon aymara | reverse complement strand
TCAAGGCCAGGTTGGACATAGCCTTGGGTGATACGGTTTAGTGTGAGGTGTCCCTGCCCATGGCAGGGGGGTTGGAATGAGATGATCTTAAGGTCCTTTCCAACCCTAACTATTCTATGATTCTGGGATTCTTAAAATCATTAATCCTCTGAGATTAGCAGCTGCTGCTCACTTCAAGTTGATACATTTGAGATTTGGAAGACAGAAATGTGTGTCCTCACAGACATGGATAGATAGGTACAGGGACATGTACATAGCAGGGCAGTGATTTAGGGAATTTGTTCAGCTGTTTCTGTGTTGGTCATCAGTGTGTTGAATATAGGTAAGGAACAGTTGTGTGGTGATACCATGTTCAATGTCACCCACCTGTTCCACACACCTGCAGTTTGGAGTCTCCAGCTGGTAGCAGGTTTCCAACATGCTGCTTGCTCCCCTGGCAATGCTGATGAACTGCCGTCAGGAGTTAGCCCTTTATTCTGCTTTATTTTCACCAGTGTCTTTCCCTAACTTCCACCATGTTTAGCCTTATAACCTTAATTATATGTGGAATGTGGAGAATGCTGTATTATTTTTCTGTATGAGAAGACAGTGAACTCTAATTGCTTAGTTCAAATATTAAAACATTCCTTATGCATCAGGAATTTGCTTAATCAGGCTATATTGTAAAAAATAAATGTACCTATCAGAAAGTTTCTTCTGATTGCCTCACTGTTTTGTTTGCATTGACCCTATCTTTACTTTATTTGGTTTTGTGTGAATGGATGTTATTAATGTTACATTTATTTTTGTTTCTGTTTGTTATCCTTTAGGAGCAACATTTAAAATGTTAAAGGCAGTTTTAAAAAAGAGCCGAGAGGGTGGAAAAGGGAACAAGAAAGACTCAGGTATGAATACTAATGACATTTTATGATGTAGATGAGTTGTGCATTACAAATCCAGTAATTAAATATATTCTGTCCCAGTGGTGATGCCCAGTCTGTGGGCATCAGGCTGTGGGCATCCCAGGCTGTGGGAGACTCCTGTGCTGATGACAGTGGCAGGGAGGTCTGTCATCCCTTAGCCTTCTGCTCTGTTTTGCCTGCACTGCTCACATGCAAAGCTTAGGAGCAGATCTGAAGTCTTCTGGAAGCTGTATCCAGTGCAGTCCTTCCCAAATCACTGCCCAGAAGAGCAGATGGGAGCAGGTTGCTCTTGGTTCTTACCAAAGAATTACTGAGGTCTGTGTGTATTGTCCTGGCAGCTTAAATATGGCCCAAATCCAGAGGTTCAGAACCCTGAACTGTAGAAATACATTTTAAACTACCTACTCATTTATAATATAGAAAAAAGCCCATATGTATTATGGGGGATATAATTTTTAGTATTTATTAATTTAGACAAAAATTTATTGACAATAAATTTAGTGAAAACATTTTAAGTTGGTTATCGAACTTCTGTCATGTTTTAGTCTTTGATTTAACTACAGAGATTTTTGAAGGTTAAAACGTTAACAAATTTTACTTTAAAGCTCACTTTACTATTAATCATAAATTTAGAAAGCTACTACTTACCTGTATTGCCTTTCAGGAAAAAGAGTAACTAAGAGCTTTTTAATTGCCATTTTTGAGGGCAGCAAAGGAGCAGCAATGTCCTTTGAAAAGGAACGATAGTTACAGAAGTGCAGGTTCTGGCAGTTGAGCCTTAAAACTGCGGGCTCTGTGCAGGCCATGCTGAAATCTTTGCGGCAGTAGCTGGAAGGCTGACAGACCTGAGGGACAGTTATCTCTTCTTCACAGTTAAATTTTTAACTTCAGACTATTAATGTTGGCTAATACATCTGGTTTTCTGATGAGTTATAGCCTGAATTATTTGTAAGAGTGACTTTATGCTGTCTGGCAATACAAATATATTACTCCCAGAATAATTAAAAAAATGTAAAACCATATATTCCTTTAATATTGTAAGTACCGAATATAGACTAACCCATTCATGTTTTTCAAGACCTTTAAAACAATGTAGTCATATTTTATTTGTCAAACAAGTTATATATGTAGCTTGCATTGCACCTTTTAAAACTGTAGTGAATTATTCTGAGTCCTACAAGGGGAGGGCATTCTACGTGTTCTTTTGCAAAAAGCAGTTATGTTCATCTGGCAAGTAATGTGTTCTTCAGGAAATTCTTGTGGTCTTCTGAAGTTTACACTCAACCAGGGTTTCTTTCTGAGTGACTGAAGGATGAGAGCTATCCTGAAAAAAAACCCATTGACACTAGATCAAAGATGCACAGAAGTGATCACAGAATAAGACAAAAGGCATCCTGTTAATTTTGTGTGTACTGCTGACTTGAAGTTGCCAGCTGGAGTTGTTTAAACATTGTGGGCTAAAGATTCCTGTGGTGAGGCTTTCATTGGTACATTTTTCCTTAAAATACTAGATGGAAATTAGTTTAAGCTCAAAAAGAAAATCAGGCTGTTTGGAACAGAGCTTCAACCAGGCTTTGATTAAAACCTGAAGCTTGAAAAGGCTTTTTCCTGTAGGTTAGAAAGCAAATATTTCTTTTATTTTAGGATCTCATCACATCTGTCTGGATTAATGTGAGCAAAGAAAGGATTTTCTCACTTTGTTTTTAGAAACACAGTGATGCTGTATTTCTGAACCCTAAGGGGAGTGTTTGAGTGTGAGACTCTTTGGTTTCATTTCTGTGAATTTTTTGGTTTGCTTTTTAAGCAAAGCTTAAGTTTCATGTATGAATTGAATGTTAAAGAAACCTAAGTGTTGGGAATAATACTGTCTGGCTGGTGAAACCTAGAGTAAGGAGGATTGCAGGACTCACTTTTTAAAGGTATTTCATACAGTGTATTGCAGAGACTTACTTTGCATTTGAAGATGTGAAAAGTTTGAGAAGAAAAGTGTGTGTTCCATTCTGTGTTACATCCAGGACTTCCTGTAAAGTTGTGTTCAGTTTAATAGTTTTCTCTTTTGTTCCAAAGGACCTTCCAACTCTTTCAGCTGTAAGACATTTCTCAGCTTTCAGAAAAGAAGTGAAGCAAGCAAAGGAGCCATTAGGCTTTGCAGAACTTTTTTTGCTTGCTCCTCTCTCTGGTCATTAAACTCAACAACAGGAAATGGGAATTTTTGTAATTGCAGAGTTGTCCCATACATGGCCCTTCAGGTCTTCATTAACAGCAGCTGCTCTTAAAATTTACTACTCTAAAAGAAGACAGTGCAGATGCATGCTGATGATGGAAGCTGACTTGAGAGACAGTTAATGTGGAAACATCCACCCTTCATGCCACCATTTAAGAGAGTAATGCAGTAGTAAGTTTAGATGCTTTTCTCAACTTTAGATGAGAACACATAGATTTAATTAGGACACACAGATTTAATTTTTTTGCATATGAAGTTTTGAAGAAGTTTTCGGGTTTTTCAGGATGAAGTAGGAAGTAGATGAGTGAGCACAGCTCAGCAGTGCCAGACTAAACCCCTTCAGGAAGGCTCCTGTGATCTGTTTTCACTATGTACCCAGTTTAGAATAATGCTGAACAGCTGGAAGTTAGTAATATTTTAAGCTGCCACAGCTGTTCCAGAATTGGCAGTGTGAATGTGCTTGCACAGTTCTGCTAAGGTGTTTCTGGTAAACCTCTCATGCTTTGTATCCCAATAGACAGATGAGAGACGCTGAGGTGCTGAAGAACAGTAACTCCTGAAGTCTCTGGCCAGACCACTGGGATTGGTTCACTGTGACTGAAGTTGAATTGGAAGAGGTTTAAGCTAAACTGCAATAGCTTGTTCATAAACTGAAGTAAGCCCTGTTGTCCCATGGGTTTACTTTTGCATAAAAGGAATGCCTGAAAGTCTGTGTAATTCAAATCTGAATGGGATGATTTCCTGGTTTACTGAATAGAGCTTCCTGTTTGTGCATTAACTGTATCTTACTGGTTTTACATGTGTTAGCCTTGTGGAACCAATGCAAATAGGAGTGGCTTTTTTTTTTCCTGGGTTGAAGGCACAACTCTAGTATTGAAGTCTTTAAAAAGGTTAAAGAACAGAAAGAAAACAGGATTTTTTTTTTTTAAATAGCTTGTATGGATTTTGATGTTGGAATTTCCTCATTTGCCTGGATGTAAGGGCTTAAGAGCTGAAGTGTGCGTCTCATTTTTGAAATCTAGCTGCTGAGTGTGTTAAATACGATTTTTAATAACTTTATTAATTCAGAGTTATCTTGTGAAAAAAGGGTTGCAAGACTTAGGGTTGCTGCTTTTTGGTGGAGACTGAAGTACTATGCTGAAGGCTGGTGGTTTTTATAAACAACTGCCCGAATCAGGTGGAAGACTGTCATGTGGAAATCTCACTTTTGGATAGAAAAATGGCACCATAGGCTGCTCCAGTAACAGTATGTTAGCAACACATAGTAGGGCTCAGATTCTGCATTTTTTTCATGAATAATTGTTCTTCTTTTATTGAAATATGTTGATTTAGGTGTTGCTGGGAGGCCTAGCTGTTGTAGGATTAGGTAAAACCCGAATGAAGCAAAATTTGTGTGTGTCTGCAAACATAGATAAGCGCAGATGAAAAGAGGGCAGTGGTGACAGTATGTTGTGTATGCTAGAACAACTTTTCAAAACAAAACTTACTGAACTTAATTCTAAACATGGATTTGAAGAGAAGGTCGTTGATACTGTACTTGGTTAAGCTGATGCGCCAAAGGAACAGAATTTCAGAGAAAGCAGATTTTTGACCCAAGCATTTAACTTTTGCATCTAGCTTTTTTCAGGTTTTCTGCACTATGAAGCAACCTGTCTTTACACCCCTTCAGACATAATTGCTTCTATTCTATGGGAATAAGTATCTGTAGATTGATTTTTGTTTCGTCTTGTCCCTCTTCCTTCCATTGATGTGATATGTACAAACTTAGTAAAGGACAGAACTCAAGGGGGGAAACCCTACTATCTGCACCTGTCAGATCAAAGTAATTGAAAGTAACTATTTTGTGAATGTTTGGAACCAACCAGGAAGAGGGTAGACAGGAACATTAACTTTTGTATCCAGGAAAGTAATCTCTGTTTTCATAATACCTCATGTACACTGAGCTGGAAATACACAGCAGTTATTCTCTCCATTTGTTTCTTAAGGTTTTAATTCAGTCTCAGAAACAAGGTAAAAATTCAGTATTTTGTTCCCTTTGTCAGGTTGTAAACATCAAATAAATATTACGTCTTTAAACTCTGAAAGAGTTATCAAGTCCTTTAGAGATTCCTTCAAAGGTGTCTTTCCATTAAGAAGTGGCAGAACTAGTATTTTTGATCAGAAGCCTTCCAGAGTGACTCTCAGTAGTCCTTGTCATTTCTGCTTAGGGCACACCTTTACTTCTTTGTTGCCTTTTGTCTGTCTTTGTTTAATGGACTTAATTTTCTAGATTTAAGATAATCTCATCTCTTTATTTCTACCCTGTGTTTCTTTCTAACAATGTTGGGAATTTCTTTCTGCTCTCTTCTGTAGTGTTTTCATAGTTGAAAGTGGGTCATGTTTTCCTGTTTATTTCCTTGATGTTTGAAAATTCACCTTTGTAGCCACTGTGAGATTCTCTGCCTCTGGCCTCTCTTGGAAGGTGCTGACCTTTTTTCTTTTAGTATAGCACAGAAACTTCATATCTTAGTGTCACAATTCCAGAAATCAGGGCCAGAAGACTGTTGTTAGACCTCAGGTCCTGCAGGGCTACCTGCGAGCCTTGTCTGTGATGAGGTGACAGTATAAAGAATATACATAAGTTTCACAATATACACAAAAAATACCTTTTAAATGTGATTCTCTTAGTCGAAGTTCTACTCAGCTACTTGTTCTTAAGTGCTTTAAAATGCTAGAGATAGGTTTGTATTAGTATTTCCTGTTGGTTTTATATGCTGCCAGCTCCTTTGCAGTCTATAATTATGTTTGTTTTCTTTAACTATCCTAAACTCAGCAACTTGCCTTTTTTTACTTACTAAGCAAAAGGCCATTCAATATAAAATACATGTAATGTATTTCAACTTAAATAGAAAAGAAAATCCCGTATACTAAATTCCTGCAGAACATGCCTAATTATTTCAGATGGCTTTTTAGTAGCATGAGCATTGTCATTCTGTTGACCCAGTATCAGGCCTGAAGGAACACAAATAATGAAAGTATTGTGCTTAGTTTGCTGTTTTCTTCGTGCACTAAATCCTGTCAGAAATTTAACATCAAATGGAGTATGTGGTATGCATGGAAACTTTACTGATTTCAATCAGAAATTAATGTGGTAAGTAATTCTTACTTTCAGGTTTTTCAGCTTAAAGGCTTGTTATCCATTCACATGTTACTCAATTAACAAGGGGCAAACTAATGTCAACAAAAAGATCATGTTTAGAATGCAGTACTATAGTCCTTTAAAGGTAGGTAATCTGGAGAAATGAGATCAGTGGTTTTACTTTCTGCATGCTGAAATAAAAGGTATTGGAGTGCTTATGTATTCATATGCATCAGGCTTTCAGTGATTGACTTCAGATTTTTTAATTTGGGCTACAAAAAAAGTTCCACATTAATAGATCTTCATTAGATCTTGTTTGATTCTCCTGTAGATCAGACTTAATTTTTTTACAGTGCTCTTTTGAGACTTAGTTTCCTTTGCCTTTTCATTGTCATGTATTCCGATATCTTTATGTAAGTATCTTTGACCTGAATATGAGTGTACAAAGTTCTTGAACATTAGGAGAGACTGGATGCTTTTATTTCTGCATTGTGTTCTGTTGTAGATTAGCATGCTCTTAGTTAGTTTGCTTGTAGGCATTGCTCTTAATCAACATTATATACTAAACAAGTTGGATGCAATGTGTGAATTTGAAATGCCTTCCTTTCTTTACGTATGGTCAGATACAATTAAGAAACTGAAATGATGCTAATATTCTTTTTGAAAAATAAATGGCTCAAAGGCATGGACTCAGATCACTCGCAGGATTATTCTGCCATTTGTTTTTTCCTGTTAGCATATGCTTCTGTTACCAGCCTGACATAAATGTGCTCAAATTCACCTTCTTTTTTTTTTTTTTTTTTCTAATGGCAACTAAATTGATACTTTAAAGTAAAAGTGAAGTTTCTATGCAGTCTTTTATTAAGACCTGCTACTTACTCAAGTGTTTTTGGAGTTATTTCCCTGTAGCAGTAAAGGTTTGCCTCTCAGCTGAACTTGCTAAGTTAAATGCATATTTGAACCCACCTTTCTTGCTTTAAGTTTTATTAAAGATTTGTCTGACTTATATCCAAGCTGAGAGCATCAAGATACTCAGATTTACTTCCTGGAGACTGAAAGGCTTGAAATGATTGAATGAAGTAAGTTTGCATTTTAAAACTAAATATGCAAATTCAGTTGTCTTTTTTGTCCAAAATCTCAGTGTCCTAGGCTTTGAATTTTCAGTGCAAAGGGGCTTTCTGGTGCATAAAATACACATCATCTAGCTGGAACATTGAACATGTACTGGAATACTTTCAAGCTTCAGTTTGACTTTTTGTTGTTACTCTAAAAATATCTTGCAACAGAAGAAGCATTGTTTCATGCATAAAATATGGAGCTGGTTTTGATTACCCTGTGTTGCTTTGCCCACTTTCTGTGGCTGTTGACAGTTATTTAAGAATTTAAACTCCTTTTTTTGCTGAGCAGTGAGTATTTAATGTGGTAAATGTCTTTTCCCAGAAGCTAATTCCAGTGATATATCACATGTATATAAATGGGGAGAGAGGGAAAGGGGGAAAAATCCTGCCCTTGAAACATATAAAAAGAAATTGCTTCAGTATATTTCTATTAACCTCTTTTTATCTTTAAAAATTGGTTGGGGTTTTGTACGCAAGCACTACAAGAGAACATTAGTATTTTGTGTACTGAAAAAGTAATCCATAGTTCAGAAATAAATGCCAGAAAGTGAGCAAATAATGTCAAATATGAGCATAGTTGGCAAAGATTGTCCATTTGGACCTTTTATTCTAATCTTGGTTTGTTTCGCACTCATTGCGCTTCACTGCTTCTGGTACTTAGGCTATAATGAGTTTTCTTCCCATTCCATGCCAGTTTCTCCCTGTCTCTGGTCTCTCCAGAGTCTCAAGTGCCAAAGAGCCAAAGAATAAAATGTGGATCTTTGCTAATGCATGTATTTTACGTGACAGAAGCCTATTTTTTCCTCCCAGAAGGCTAGCTGATGAACTCCTTCACTTACCATGAATTTTTCTCTAACTCCTGATCTATGTTGTTAGTAGTGTGAGTGGTTACCTTGTCTGAACTGGAAAGCCTGGATCACTTGGCTCCTTCTGTCCTCCTGGACTGACTCACTATATTGGACTGGCTATGTATGTACAAGTACATAAACACATAAGCATTTTACTTTTGAAGGACATAGATCCTTTCAAGAGCAATTATCGGTGTTTTGCATTTAAAATAAAACACCTTATACACGGTCACTGAACCATGCTGCAGAGTTCTGTCTGCAGTTGCCTCTAAATTATGTTGAAAAGTAGGATGGAACTTAAGAAAAAAACATTTTAAATATTGAAACCACTGTGTTTTGTAATCCTTCAACAGTTTCTTACTACATGGGCATAGTGATGCCTCATCCTGGAAAGTGCTTTATAACTTTCCTCATGCCGTATAACTAACTTCTGTTTCCCCACTCATGATTTCTTCTGAACTTCTCTGTAAAGTCTTACCTTTATTCTGCTTTGAATGAAGACTGTCAGGAGTAACATGTGGGCATATTTGCATATTGGCTGTTTCTGTTTGTGGATACAGGCATCTGCCTGTAGATGGGAACAGTTTGCTTGTGCTGTTCTTCGCAACTCAGAAGTTTATGCAGAGGTACCGTGGGGTGCTTGGTGTAAAGAAAACAGATGCCTCATGTAATGCTGTTAACAAAATTATCAGCAGTAGGTACTGTTGTTAGTCTTTTGCACGCTCCCCATGTCAATGTTATTTAATTCCATCCCAACTCGCACTGTAATGTCTGCTCTAAAATAGCCAACCTCCTAAAATAACCTCTTAAGCTCACCTTTTCTGCATTTGATGGCATAGAGTCTCCACAGAGCTCTATGGGAGTTTGTGGTAGCTGTGTATGCAGAAGTTATCACAGAACTGCAACACTGTGATGACACAGCACTGTGTCTGCTCAGCTTCTGAGAGTCTCCAGAGATGGGGGCTGTACAGCCTCCCTGGACAACCTTTTCCACTGCTTTGCCACTCTCACAAGTTTGGACAGCACACCAAATACACAGATATACAAAGGCTAACACACACAGTCGTTCTCCATTCTGACAGAAGTGTCAGGGTAGTTTGCAGACAGAATATGGGCATGTAGATGGAGACTGAGCCAGCTGCCAGGTTTCATGCTGGTTGTGTTCTCAATGGAGAATACTGATTTATTTCTTGTCTTCACTATGTATTGGTCTCTGAGGAGTGTCAACAAAAGCCAGCAGTGGCCTTGGTCAAAACACAGCCGTAGACGAGTCTCATTAACATTCTCTCTTCCCAAGCAGGATGAGCAGTGGCTATAGCAGTATGTGTAGCAGTGTTATACAAGTGCAAAGTTTGCAGCTGTTACATGGCAAAGTTTGTTAATGGCTGCTTTGCTTTAAAGTTCATGCCAGAGTAATCTGGTCAGAGCTGGGCTGTTACAGTCAAGTTTACATTAGTTTGGGAGGCGATGTCAGTAAACGTCACCCCAGAGTGCTTGCAAGGAGCCTTTTTCAGCAATAGGATCCTGTAGTGTTAACAGTTAACCTTTTTTTTTTCTTTTTTTTTTTTTCTTTAAGCATCTTAAGCAGAACTGCAGAATTTTTAGATTTCCTCTACTGTAACACGATTTTATGTCAGATACATTTTTTAAGTGGCTTGGAAGTCTTTTGTTTTACCTTAGTAGAGAGCTTAAGGAGAAAAAGACACAATCAGCTGTCCCAGAAATCCATACTGAGAGAAATCTGCAGAATGCTGTCTGTTCTGCAGTTGCTGTCAATATTCAGACTCAAGGAGTCTGCGTTTTCATTGGTCTAGCTTTCGCTTAACCTTTGTTTGGAAGGTTGCAGTCCTATTCCTTCATATTCAAGTAATCCAAATTCCTAATCTGCACCAAACTCCAGTTTACATGTATTTCGGTAGTTAGCATTCTTCTGATTTCTAAGAAATGTGTACAAAATGAAGAATTAGATGTGGTTTATTATATTTAATACTGACATATCCACTGTAAAGGTTTTCATTTTACTTATCCTCTCTATTCAATAGAAGGATTAGCTTAATCTTACAGTTCAAGTTCTCTTTTAGGATATTAGTCTCTACAAAATCATTACTTTAGTCAGCCATGCTTGTATCTTTTTGTCTCTTAAGGGAGGGAAAAAAAAAGTAGTTTGTTAATCAGATTATGCCTTTCAGTTACATCCCTAGGTACAGCTAAACTGGGATTTGATCTCCATTCTCAAAGCTTTTTGTGCGTGGTTTTTGAAGCTATTAAGTTGTTTCCGTGGTTACTTTGACCACTGGATAAGAACTCTGGTGTTGATTGATGCTTATGAAGAATTTTTGTCCAGAGGCTGCTTGGCACTGGAAAATGTACAGCTTGGAGGTTTTTAAAATAAGAAAGTGAGATTTCACAGGACCTATCCTTATGGTTTAGTTTGATGTTATTAAAAACTTGTGAGAGGTTATCTTCCTCCTATTCCAGAGCTGATGTTTGTCTGGTTTATGTTGGGATAGAGACCAAGAAATGTCATGTAAGTTTAAAGTATTTTTCTGGTAGCTAAAATATTAGAAATTACTAAGCTTTAAGTTAGTAACAAATAATTTTGGTTCTCTGTGTGCATCAGTGTGTGGCATCTGGCTATAGTCAGTCTGTGTCTGTCTTATCATACGTGTAGATGCAAGTATCTTACAGCAAAGTTCCTGGAAATTGAATAGAATACATGGATTTGTTCATCAGCCCAATTATACAAAATAGAAAATGCAGGATTAGATATAAAATTAAATATACAGGATAGACTCAGAGATTTGGGAAAGAATAGTTTAAGCATTTAAAAATGAAGTTTGCCATCCTACATTACGACATGTGTAATTTAACTATAGCCAGCCATAAATAATGTTATTTGTGTGGATATAAACTTCCCTTCATCCTATACTGCAAGAATGATAAATTTTGTAGTTCATTTAGAGAGCCCATAGGATGAAGAGATAGAGGTCATCTGCCTCTATTAGGTTTTGTCCTGTCACTCTCATTGTGGTATGGACTCGTAAGCATATTATGTCTGAGGCAAGTATATATATATATAATATTCAGTTGAACTGGTTTGTTTCTGTGGCAGTGTGGTACCTGGCAGTCTTAAGTTGTCCTGAAACAGGTGTTCCTCTAGCTGTAACTTCCATCCTACACAGTGAATAAAGGTGAGCCTCTTCCTGGCATCAGCTAGAAACAGGGTGTGTTTCCAAATCTTCTTCCCAGTTCTGCCTTCCTACGCACTTATTTCTTGGTGGCCTCCCCCCACGTCTTCTTTACCTTTTCCTCTATTTTGGGGTACTTCTGTAAGGGAGAAACCCAGGGGGAAGAATAGCCATGAGTAGCTCTGTAGGGAAGAGAGGAAAGAAAGCAAGCCAGCTGTTCTGCTGACAGTGTCACCAGCTACTCTCCATGGACCTGGAGACTTCTGCAGCTGGGAGCAGCTTTTAGGTACCAGCAACAGTTTTCTTCTCTGTGAACAGCCCCTTGCCATATAAAATTTAGCATCCCAGCTGCAGGCTTCCATTTGCCATTTGTTAGTGTGTTACTTTATGAGTCCTTGAATCATGGAGGTCTTGGGGAGTTGCTTTCCTTGGAGAAGATCTGGTTTGTGCCTATGGCTGGGACAGTATTGGAGGGTTGTGGTGGTGGTTCCCTTCTACTCCTGCTGTTTTCTAAGGTCACAAATGGGGGGTCGTTCTATTAGCTGGTGTTGCATTTAGTTAACAGCTTTTTAGAAACTCAGCTGTGCAGTTTCTGCTTTCTTGGAATGATTTGACAGCTGTCTGCTATTCCATAGTGTTCTCACCATTTTTCATGTGTAACAAGCTTTTTTCTGCTTCAGTAGAACACATGACTGTTAAACATGCTCATATGCAATAGGGAAGGATAAATAAAAATCAATTCAGAATTCAAAAGCCTACTAAGAAGACAAGGAATTAAACATTGCTTGTTTGTGTCCTGGTAAAAGAAAAAAAATAGAAATAAGGGAATTGTAGGTGGAGTTTCTAATCCTGAAGGTGGAGGAGGTGATTTTTGTTTGTTGTTCTCTTGTCTCTTGCGCCCCCTCACTAACATTCCAGCTGGAATACTTACAGAATTTCCAAATTCCAACCTTGGCAATGTATCTAGTAAGAAACTCTAACAAGAATGCTCGTGTTTTCTAATTGTAGTTTGATGCATTACTGTGCTGCTTCCTGGCCTTATGCATACATTCAAAGTTAAAAATGGAGTATCTGTGTGATTTTGAACAGTTTACGAAACAAGCCCACATGTACTATGTTGAATAATAGTACATAATAATACACTGAATGTTAAACCTGTGTTTGAGAACAGCTACTGTGAAAGTTTAATTTCTAAAAGAGCCGAGGAAGAAAATCTTAGCCTCTGCATTTCCACTGAAAGTGAATGGGAATTCAGTAATTTAGATATCTTGGTGTTTCAAAAAAATCTCATCTATGTAATTATAGTGTTTAAAATAATTAGTCTTTTTATTCTAAATACATACTTAGACTGTACTTTTATTTAAGAGTGGTGTGTTACAGCTAGCTTGCTTAAATACTGATTTTTAAACCAATAGTTATGCTCCTATAATACTTGCAGTGGACTTCAAAAAAAGAAGATAAAGTTGTAGCTACTTAGTTTTTGATTTCCATCTTGACTTCCTGAAACTGGAGTTGCTTCTTTAAAATCAATACCTGTTAATATGAATTTTGTTTGAACAGAGAGGAAGACTTTTGGAAGGTGGTGATTTAGGTTTGTTTCAGTGGAATAAGAAAGTAAGTTTTATGGTTACAAAATGTTAAAGAGAAGTTTGAATTTAGCATAGCATTCTTTGAGGCCATTTGTCATATGAGCCCTCCCATGTAGTTCTCTTGAAGAAACAAGTATGGCTAGGAGAAACCTCAAGTAATTTTAAATACATGGACCTTTGGAAATAGAGAAGTAGACTTACCATTCAAGCATACTTGGTTTTCTTACCTTCTGTGCATACCTCTAAAAGAAAGAGAGCTGTAGTTAAATAGACAAAAATATTTTTATTCTTCTCTGGAGGTTAGGTTTGAGATTTTTTTTTTTCCTTCTGACACACTGTGGAAGTTCACTGTATGCAGTTAGTGCGCCCAGTTCTCGCATCTGATAGGAGAACAGCTGTTAAAAATTGAAGGCAACAACTGAACAACAATAAAGTGAACATGAAACAGGTCTTGTAGAGCAACATTTATCTGACGTGTTTCCTTAGTGTAAGAAAATGAACCTGGTGTGAGGGATTCATATCTGAAAAGATAGCGCTTCTCCTTTGTTTGTCCTTCTACTTGCACTTCATGTTCCAGAGCGTAACCATGCTACTTGTTGTACATGGACTTGTCTAAAAAATGTTCTGGCATTCTCTTTCCTTTTGGCATCAATCTTGTTTTGCTGTATTTTACCTTTGCTCACACCGGTTCAACAGTAGTTCATGTAAATAATTGAGCAATATCCTAATTTGGGTATTAAAACAGGCTGTATTTAATTGTTAACCTTTGTATTTAAGCTCTGTTTCTGTCATCTGACTAGGAAAACCCTGTCACTTTCAACTTGTATTTCTGCTGTCTTTGAACCATTACTATGAGCAGTATATTTCCCTGTTTTTTGAAAACATAGTCTTGATTTGGCTGAAATTGCATTTTTCTGCACCAGCAAGAAATTTCTGTTTTGAGTGTATTTCTTTGGTTTGATGTGCCACTTACTACATTGTGAACCAATAACTAATTTTTTCCTTAGATAAAAAAAAAATCACTGTTGCTGTCAAATTGCACTTAACTGGATCCTCAGTTTAAAAAAAAATACAAAACAGAAAAATAAAGCTTAGGCTGGCCATATATGGGTGTGCCTTTTAGTGATCTCCCTTTTAATTGTGCGTGTGGGTAACCCAGCTAAATTGCTCTTTCAACAAGTTAAATTATTTTCAGATTGTATTGACTTTCAGATATCACAGTGATCCTAAAATAAATTTTCAGCTGTAGAAATACTTCTGTCTTATTAGGAAATTGGTTTTACCTCTGAGCATGAAATCTGAAAAGTACTTTGTTGAAAGTGAGATTTCACTTCCAGATTGCTGCCTCTATTACAGTAAAACAAAAGCTTGCATACTTGCGTATTTAATGAGGGTGCACAATAAGATGAGTCATGCTGAATTGTTGCTGGCAAATACCTTTTCCTGTGTTAAATACTTGTACTTCAATGCAACTGTCTGTTTTTTATTTTAGTATATCACATAAGGGATGACAAAATTTTATTTTTAGCAGGTGACTCCAGCCCAGAGAATGCCTTGCAGGTTATAGCAACATCTGGCCACAATGCAGATTTTCCCGTTGGCAATCAGCCAGTCTCCGAGGACACTTATAGAATGAACTTGGCTAAAGGAGTCTCAATGTCGCTGCCATCTTCACCTCTGCTGCCACGCCAGTCCTATTTGATGCAGTCAAGATCAAACAAAAAATCTCCAGGTAAAATGAAGCTGATGAGCAACTAACAACACCTTCATGGCACTTAAACTCAGGTTTTGGTACAATTTATGCATAAGTGACATGATAAAATCATGTTAATATTTTGTAATAAGAACAAGAGCAGTGAATGCTTTTTGCGTGTTCACAGGGATTTGGTGATCCAGTAGAATATATAATTTCATTTGGCAAAGAATTGTTCTGATATCACAAAAACCTGTATTGAAATATGTGAATATGTTTAAAACTGGTTATTTACAATTAGTACGGAAGTTAGGTAAAAGAAACTGCAAAAACCTTAGTTTATGCTTTTATTACTGACTGTAAGAGTGTTGTTTGTGGCTTATACAGTACATTTATTTGATTCATATCTGCAAACATTAATGTGTTAATAGGTAAGTTGCTGCTGAAGTTGTGACAAGAAACTTGTTAATTTTCAGTGTTTGGGTCCTTAGTAATGACTGCATACTTACGTGTGAGCTTTCCTAAATAAGGTGCTCCATCTGGTTCCCTTTTATCAGCATTCTGCACGTATGTATCATTCCGACACGCTAGCGTCACTTGGGTTCATCCAGGTCAGAGCTTGAGTGTCAGGTGAAAGTGTCCATATTCCTGTTACTTGTGGAGTCACTCAGCAGTTTTGGATTCTTTGTTTTAAAGTTTATAAGGTCTAGGAACAAAAAGTGTTGAAAGTTGGTTTTTGTTAGCATTGAGAAATGTCTTGGTTAATGACCCATTTGACATAAAGAAAAATGGTGCTCAAAGAATTACCACAGGATAGTAAATACAATTTCTAACAAGTATTCTTGGTTTAAGTTGCCTGTCAATATTTTTTTTTTCCTTTCAGAGTTTAAAAATAATAATGTCACTTCATGCTTATGTAATTTGGGGGTGGTTTTGACAGTTCATGTAAAAATTTTGAGCCACTGAATGATATTTTGTTATTTGTCTCTTACTGCAACTGACTGTCATCCTAAGCAATTTTAAAAGGTGGGGTGAAGTCCTTATAATGGGGAAGGAAATGGGATTTTGCCAAAGATTTAAGAGAAGCTCAGGATCTACCTCTTAGTTTTGTTACTGTTGGAAAGACTTAACTGCATTCTAGGTACATTTGAGTACATGAGGTATAACCTCCCCACTCTATGATTTAGTTTAGTGACATGCATTTTTAAAAGTATAGGTTGTTGTTTCTGTTGGAAATGTTCTCTGCTATTTCTTTGACTTTCAACAAACTATACCTGGTAGAAGATGACTTAATATAAGTTACCTGTCTAGTATCTGGTGTGGGAGTAATACAAGAGAGTATATTAATGTACTGATTTCAAAGCACTCTGGTTAAGTAGCTTACAAATAGCAAGTTACAGATTTTTCAGGATATGGTGAATGAAGGGAGAAAGGATTGCATAGGTGGTGAGTATGGGAGTCTGAATTTCAGGTGTAGTAATGAAGTTCCCTGACTAGTGGCAGAATAAAATTCTAATTTAGTCCTCTCAGTTAAGAGGTAAAGACAAAGAAATTACTTAAAGAATGTATTTTTCAATATAAATCATACCACTAAGATTTTTTCAAGTCTTTGTAACTGAGCAGAGGATATGCTGTGAGAAGCTTGGTGTTTTCTGTCCGTTTTGACTAAGAGGTTTTGTTCCATCTTAGGTGTATTTGTTCTGTGAATAATGTAATTATCAGATCTCCGATTTGGACTCATCTTGCTGGGAAGATCACTTGGGAAACTCACTGATTAGTGAGTTAAATGTATCTGTTCAGAACAGGGTTGGAAATCGCTGGTCTGGGGAACCCCTGGGCAAACACAGGACTTGCTGGTTTTGGTGGCTCTTTGAAACTGCTATCGTGATCTCTGGCATACCACATTCCATTTCTTTCCTGTTATTTGCTACCCCTCATGGTAGGGGTTCAGGCCTGAGACCAAGCTGATGAGTACTCATGTACTAGGAGACCGCTGTGTTAGTGGAATTAGCTTTTTTATTGTTCCTATTGCAGTGGAGAGGCATGGTGACACATGTACACAACTGAGAGGATGTCTGCTGCAGTGGGTGGGGTCATAGCTGCTTTTTGCCCATCATCTAAAAGTAGGTCAGCCACTAGAACCTCCTAACGCATAGGCAGGAAAAACCACCTGAGAGCAAGCAAATTTCTTCACTGGAACATGGAAAGCTGCACCATCCCGTTTGCACAATCTGCTATGAGTGACCTTATGCTTCAATTATTTGCATAGGAGGAGCTTTTTCTTTGTGAGAAGAGCTTGGAAGAGTACCAGTGTTTCTGGCCCTGGTTCAGTCCTCAGCTGTAACTATAAAAGGAGGGAAGAGAGAAACTATATCTTAAATTACTAAGGAGCCTAAAATTATTGGCAGAACTAAAGTGACTGGTTCATTCAGAGTCAAAAGCTTAATGAAATAGTTCATTGAGGAGGAGGTGGATAAAAGCAGAAACAAACAGAACAAGGAAAAAGTTGTCAGCAGGACAACTCTGAGAAAGGTAGCAGTAAATTAAAAACTGTCACAGTAAGTTGAATTTCTTATAAACCTAGAATGAGCATTCCTTGGACTGCTAATCTTACAAGTATGCAACAAAACCAATATTTATGATCTTAAAGGTGTAATAGTTGATTATACACTGATTTAGGAGGGTCAGCTAAAAGAATGAAAATACTGATTTATAAAGGAGATTAAAAAAAGTTGGTTGTTGGAGTTTAAGTTGCGAATGAAAGATTCTGCTGCTGCCCTTGGAGCAGATGTTTACTGACTCTAATTATTGATAGCATCATGCTTGAGCAGAGAAGGAGGCAGCTTTCCTTTTAAAGACATCACTAAATGTCAAAGAGGACTGCTGGAAGAGTCTTCCATAATCGTGCAGTAGAGCTGTTAGTTAGGTTTTTTTATTAAACTTTAATTAAACTTTTTATTAATAATTTAATTGGCATACCTGATACTTGAGACTAGACTAGGTAAGAAAGGGAACTGGTTTCACCTGAGGCTTCAGCATTGTGCATCGATCTTGAGAATGTGGGGGGGCAGTTCCTCTTGCATGCTGTAAGCTGTCCAGGGGAAGGTCCTGCATGTGGGTTGGGCAATCTGTCAGTTCGGACACTGAGTCGAATAGTTACTGCAGATGGGAAGGAAAGCTGGTTCAAAGCACAAGTGACAGTAATTTCCTGGAAAGTCAGCTCTTCTGCAATCCAAAAAACCCATTAAAAATCAGGAAAGCAATAGATCATAAACAACAGCAACAAAGTGCCATTATAGAATTCTATAAATCTGTAGTTCATCTACACCAGGAAGATACTGGGGTATCTCTAGTGATACCAACTTGAAAAACGTACACTAAAGCTAGAGAAGGGCTGCAGGAGTGACTAAAGGTGTGGAATGGCTCTAAAATCACTTAAATAGATTCAATTAGTATTTCTCTGCTTGAAGAAAGACAATTTTAGGGAAAAGGAGACAGTATGATTACTATTTCATGCAGTCAACTTGGGGATGATGCAGATTGTTAAAAGAAGGTGGGGATAAATTCTTGGCAGGAAAATTCATTAGCACTGTTAAATAGAAAGAGACCACTTACGTCTTGGGAAATGATCAGCCACTTAATATAATTCATGAAAAGTGGACCAAAGAAGTATGTTTTTCTGCAACTTAGATTTTTCTCTGGCTTTTGCTGCTAATGAAGCACTGTTCCAGATGAACTTTTTATCAGAACTGATTCAGACATTATACACTTTGGGAAGAGAGCTTCCATTGTGCAGATGCAGTTCATCTTTAAATGGGTCCTTTTTCATCCATGGAGTAATTCATGTCTCCTATTCTAGATTGGTACATGAAAATAAACTTACTCTGAATTTTACTAGTTATTGTGATGTTCACCAGATTTGCAAGTACTGTAGGTCACTTCTGCAGTAGCTCGTGGGGAAAAAAATTCAGTACAGGGTCTCCTCCACAGCTTAAAGTGTGAGAGTTGAAAATACATTCTGAAGATATTTCCATTCTGATCTATTTTTACATGACTGATACATGTAGCTCTGGTTCTTCTGGAATGGTTTCTTTTTGTTCAGCTCTGACATATGTAATTATACTTGTGCTTATAAATGACCAATTTGGACTATTGTCACCTTAAATAATGTGAGTTTTGTTTCAAAGGAATGTATTTTTAGCTGCCTCACCAGGGCCAGTGCCCCACATATTTGTTATGAAGTAGCATTGAAAGAGCACCCTCTGGTGATATAGTTGGTAACTAACCTATCTTTTAGTTTAAAAAATGTAGTCATCTTACAGTCTTTACGGAGAAAGATAAACCCGTGTTCATGTATGACTTACATTCCCTGCCCAGTATTTCTTAGCTAAGAAATGAGGTTATGACCATATTCCCATGTTGCACTTTTAGGTGGAGATCTGAAAGAGCAGGTAGGTCCCATGAGGAAATGCCTCTGTGCTCCTACAGAGCCAAGTTGTACCTGGGGCAGAAGGTACAGGCTGTGGTGTAGCAGGCAGCTCTTCTCTGGACCAGCTGCAGTGTGACAGGGCAGCATGTTGCCTCGGGGAGTCTGAGGCCAAAAAGGGGAGAATTGCAACTCGACTTTAAAAGCAGACCTCTGCCTCAGAGTACTTACAAAAATGAACAAGAAATCATTGTAGTTTTTAGAGACTTTATGCAGCATCAGAGGCTGCTGCTAAAAGGATGAATGGGACACTATATGATTGCAAGTGCCATAGCCTAAATATACTGTGGCTTTTAATAAACAAAGTGTGGGATGTCTCAGAGAACTTTGGCGTGCCCTTGAATTTCAAGCCAAGCAGAAGGATTCGAGTTGCAGACAAGAAAACTGCCTTTTTGAGGATGATGTGGTATAGTTAGCTTAGCATGCATCCTGCATCTCTCCTCAGTGCACCCCTAATGGGGTTTACTTTGTTAGTGAGGGAGATTGCAGACAGGAAAAGGAGGAAAAGTTAAAACCCTGAAGTGCAGCCCTAAGTTACATATTAGCAGCAAGGAGGAGGGAAGCCAGCCCACTGGAGTTGTTTGCAGTGTGCAACTTGCACACCACATACTAAGAAGAACTGGCAAGCTAGTTATGTTTTATCCAGCCGCTGCTCGTACTTTCAAAGGAGGGAGAGAGGCAAGTCCTTCTTTTGTTAATAGTGAGAGGGAGGAAAGTGAGACCTGAAGAGCTGCGGCAATGGAGTAGTGGTTAGCAAGGCAGCAGCCCAGGGAGCCAGTTACCCACTAGGTCTGAGGCTCAGTTTGTGCCTCTTCTGTTTGTTGTTTTGAAGTCTTTTGGTAATTTTTTCTCTGGTTCCAGTACCTTATATCCTATTCTATTTTAAAACTGTTCTTTTGTTATTGTTTTGGTTTGTATTTTTATTGTTGTCATTGTTTAATGGGACATTCACCTCCTTGGTTTTGAAAACTGCACCTTTGTTTATATTTGTATATTTAAGGAAAGGTGCCAGCTCTGTCCTTCATTGTTTTCTTGAAGTCTCATTGAAAACTAATTAGAAGTCATCATTTGTCAAATGCTGCATTAGCATGTGTGGTTGCAGTTAGCTCCTGTATACTTGTAGTTACTAGCTGTACAGGTACACTGAGGCATGGTCATGACTGACAAATGTTGGCTTCAGAAATAGTGAAATATTACTTTTACAATTATTTGGGAATTTACCAGTGGCCTTCTACTTTTATCTGCTGGAACTCTTGTGTCCTGAAACTTACACTTCTACTTGATAAGTTTCTGAACTTTTGTTGGAAGAAAAGGTAATGCTTAATAGCTTGATAACTAAGGCCCTTTCTCTGTTGGCTTTTTTGTTTTCTTTTTTCAGCTTGGTGTCCATAGGAAATGAGAGAATTATGCTTGGTTTTCGTATATATATATTAATTTTTTTTTAACTGAAAAGGTTCTATTTTTAAAATCAGCTGTTCAGTCTGGCATTTTATTTGTGGTATTATAGTTCCTACATAAAAGAATATTTTTTTTTGCTCCTTTAATTTTCTTTTTAGAAATGCATGATTACTCAGTGAAACAATATCTAATGTGTCATTCTGTAAGCTTAAGGGATTGAAACACTGTGAACTGTAACTTAAAAACCCTTTTCTATCAGTTTGAGTTTTATGTAAAAGCAGTGTAAGCTACATTATGAATATTAAATGCTTCCATCAAAAACATTGCTATTTAAAGGTTCCTTTAAGACTGTAGCAGGCAAAAGTCATGATGATACATTGGTTAAAAATGGACATAAGCCTGTGAAATCGCAGTGTGGGCTTATGAGCCATTAGGACACAGTTTTCATTAACATTAATTTTGCGCTGATTCAGTGATTCTCTAACCAGATACCAGTATGCTACTGTGATCATAGTGAATAAGTCAGGGAAGTTTAAAAATGCCCACAGAAAGTTTTAAAATGCCCACAATTTTGTCATCTTTACCAATGATACTCAAGTACACAAAAGAGTGCAATAAAGCGTGGACTTGGGGGAGATTTTCCTTATTTTACAGATGTGCTATGTAAATGTTACTGTGTTGTTCCTTCATAGGAGCCTGTGAAATGTCCTCTCTTCCTTCAGTGGACAGGCTTCCCAGGGCGGAGAAAAACAAGATACTGTCAGAAGTGAGTGGCTGAGCACAGCTGCTTTCTTGTGAAAGTATTCTTGATCCAGGATGTCCTGAGGGGATGGAGGACTAAATTCATTCAGCTGGTGTACTAGCAGCTCAGTTTAGAGGCACGGATGGGACATGGAGGATATGTGCCCAGCAGTGTAACTAGCTGTTGCTCCAAAGGCATGGTGCAAACTGCCTTTGGGTCACAAGCAAGTCCATCTAGCTTTCTTGAAGCTTCCTGTCTTCTGCTCCATCTCTCTTTGGAGGCAGTGGTCAGCTCACAGATCTGGAGTTCTGGAATTCTGCAGTTAAAGTGTGGACACAGAAGTAACTGGCACTTGCATCCTGGATGTCAGCATTTTCTGGCCTGCTGCCATTTCATTTCTCATAAACTGTAAGCTAAACTGTTAGCAAAAGATCGTCCCCCACCAGTCACTAGTTCTGCAATGTGTGCAAGTTGGGAGGTGAAACAACTTGAAAATTGCAGAGTTTGGTAATAATAAAATCCATGTTCTGTAGCAGCGTTGTAGGTCTGCTGTTTCAGAGGCTTGGTGGTTTTGCCTACTGTATGTTGTTTCATTATTTTTTTTCTGCTTAAAATATACATAGCTGTAACAAGGTAGTAGCCTACTGACAAGTTAGCCTTGTCAGGAGTTTGTTACTGAGAGATATAAGAAATAATTAGTGCTTGAATTCATCAGTATGAATTCAGTCTTTCAGTATGAGCTTATTACTGATGAAAGATGGAGCTTGGAAACACATCTTTATTCTAGAGCTTCAGTTTCTTAACAGCATGTCAGTGCAAACTTAAACAGTCTGACCAGGGAAGACACATGGCTGAGATCTTAGGATTTTATTTTGTTTTCAATTCTATCAAATTTTATTAAATAAAAGGTCTAAAAAGAATGCTTTTTGAAAACCAAGGACTGGCATGACTTTCAAGATGAAGTCACTGTAGCTTTTAACTTGTTTTTGGTAAGTGCTTTTAAAAAAGACTTCTGAAAGTAGTTTTAATTCTGGGTTATAAACGAAGTACATAACTTGGAAACTAATGCATTTGATCAGATGAAGGATCTGGGAAAAAAACTGTGTATAGCATAGTGTTGATAATTATTAGCACTTGATATTTTTAGTACATTTTAGATGCTTTTGGTAAGACCAAGATCCTGCCATGAGAAGGTCTTGTGTCTTTTCTGCTGAACTTAAAACTGCAGAGTGAAATATTCTGGGAAGGGGAGAGAGTGATACAATAGGAAAGCAAGGGGAGAAGAGCTTCCTCAGAGGAGAGGAGTAGGGAAAGTAAGGGAAACTGAGCCTGACTGGGGGAATCAAATTGCACTATGATAGTGTGAGGAAGTACAGCTGTGACAGGATGCCTTTGGGTTGGACCTGAATCCTTTAAGGGCAGTTTGGAATGGGTGATGTGAAACAAAAGTTTTATGGGGGAACCTCGCATTCCAGCATCTGGAAGAGCTTAATCAGTGAGGGCAGTAGTCCTGACAGCTGGTATTTCAAACTGTCCAAGATTCTTTTGTAGTGCTTAAATGCTGCTTAATTATGCTTACATTATTATTTTTCTGTTCCTCTGGCTTCTTTTAGTTTGATGAGGACATATGAGGCTCATTTAGTAAGCACTTGTATTCAAGATTTTTTCTTCTTTTTATTGTTCCATATGAGTTTCCAGTACCTTCTCTGCCTTAGAATCACAGAGTATCTCAAGTCTGAAGGGATAATCAAGTCCAACTCCCTGCTCCTTGCAGGATTGCCTAACTAAACCCTATGACCAAGAGGTAAGATATAGTGCAGTATTTGAGCTGAGTTCTAGCATTACAGCTTCTCCCATTTGAATGTGACAGAATTCAGCTTTGAGGTTCTTTGATGGAAATAAATAAATAAATGTGACCACAAGTAGTAGCACAAGAAATGTTTCACATGGAATACGCCAAGTTCTGCATGCTTGCATTTGAGGCTCTGATTTTGTTATTATGATCAACAAAATAATAAGAGTAATATATAAACATGCAAGATGCAGAAGTGGAATGCTGCCAGCAGCGTGGTTTTCTCTTGTGCTTTGTCACTGTGGCCTAATGTACGTATTTAAAAATAATTTGGCTGCAGCATGTTGGACATATTTGCAAGTGAGGAAACTTTCCTACTCTTACAGTGATGTTACGTGACAGAGAGAACTTCAGATTATAGCTCTTTAATTTAACAAGAGGTTATATTTAATGAAGAACGGAAAAATTACTGTGTTGCCAAAGATGGGGAAATCCACAGAAATACCTTTGTTTTCGTAGTTTGTTAAGCCCAGCAACTGTGCTTCTAGGCCCTTTTAGCTAATAATTAGGTGGTTCTGGATGAAATACTGGAATTGCTTATCATACCTTAAGCTCACTAAAACTTTGAAAGTTTCAAGTGGCTTTTTACAAATGTGACAACAAATTGGGGTTGTGTTAAGGAAAATTTAAGACAAAATTTGGGGTTGAGTTTTCAGTGCCACTAATAACGATGTTTCCATTTTGCATGCCATTTACATATCTTAGCTTTCCAGTGTGTAACTTGTCAAGTTTCCCTGTTCACTCTTTTTCAGAACTCTTAGGTTGCAAATGCTTGTATTGGTACAGTAGTCTTAAATGTGAGAAAATAATATGATGGAGTTTGAGGTTTATGACATACTACTGTGCATTAGCGTAAGCAGTGTAGCTACCTGTACTACCTGTTGCTGACTTCAGAATTTGAACCTGTGTTTGTAGCTCGAAGTGTTGATAGAGTAGTACCCGTATACTTTTCCTGGTAAACCTTTAGAGGGCACCACCACTCCCTTTCGTTACACGAATTGTGTACTTTACATTTTCTGTGGTTGCTACTAGACCATATTCAGCAAAGAATAGGGACATAAACAGCCTGAAACCAGATCATGATGTTAAAAGTGAGAGGAAAGAGTGAATCAATTTTTTTCAGAAGTATGTGTGTGTGAATTCATCTTATTAATTCTTCTTAATACTGAAGGTGGTATGTTTGAACTTAGTATGTGTGTCAACATTAAACTGCTGCTTAATGAAACCAGAAACCATTAGTAGCTGCCAATATTTTCTTTTGGTCTTTTGAACTCATCTTGACCATTCCTTATGATCAGGGCATGTGTCAGTATTTGTAGGAAGTACATAGTAATATAGAGCATTTTTGGTTTTAATTTGTGTCTTGTTGTTGCAAGCTGCCTAGTGGTAGCCTTTCTCTCTTGGCTTCGAAGATGCTGATAACAAAATTATTTTCCTGTTACAATGGAAAATAGAAGCTTTCATCTGAGGATGCCCACTGAAAGTTGTCTGAGTTTGAACTTGAAAAAGTCACTCAGTTCATATATACAGGAATTTTTTTCAGGCAAGCAGATTGGGTTTGTTTTCCAGCAGGAGTCACATTCCAAAAATCCTGAAGAGTGTTTTTCTCACAAGAGTGGAAGTGCAGCAGCTTCCTCATCTTTACAGTAGCAGCTGTGTGTGTAAAAAATAATTCCTCTACTTATTTTGCAAAGGATAAACAGTGTACCTCTGAAACTTGTGGTCCATCTGGAAAGAATCAGTTACACTCAGCTCATTCCCATTGCAGGTCCGATCAGGAAGCCCAAGTATGTGGAAAGCCCTAGGGTGCCAGGTGAGGCAGTTCTACCACTGAGGAAAGGATCGGAGCAAGGAGAACCCAGTCAAAATGGTAAGATGCAGTACAGCGATACTTTATCTGGGAGAACAGCTGTTCATTTCAGACAGTGTTACAAAGGGGCCCTCATAGTAAGGAAATCAGGCTATTTGTAAGAATGCTTTGTGGATTTTAACATGCTGTGGTAAGGAGGTGGTACTTGCCATTATACTTACATAATCTGTGGAACTGTCTCAAGTATTTGGACCTGTGTATGTACTGCAGGCAAAGTGATGTCTGAGTGTTGTTGACTGCTGCATATGCATACTAGAGCTTTTCTGAACTTGTTTTTAATGTAAATTGAGCCCAGGTGTGTAGCTCTGTGCAGGGTACAGTGCTTCATTTCAGAAATTTTGTGAAAGCTTGCTAAACAAGAAGGCAGGAACAGTAGCCTCCTGTGTTGGTTCTTACAGGGAAAAGCTACCTCCCCAGGATTAATTGACACATTTGTTAAATTTGACTAGTGCAGCAGCATATGACTCTTGTTTTGACCATGACATTCACTGTCAAATGACCTGTTTGTTGGTATATGACTCTATGCACTGTAGCATGGATTTTGTGTACTTTGTATTTTTAGATTAATTTTTCAGTTTAGCTGACCTTGTTGAAGTCATTGCATGTAACTGGCAACATTCCAGCTGAAAAATTGTTTTCATTTTGCTTCAATTTTAATGGAAACTACAGTTTTAAATCCTGATGTTTTTCTTTTTTAAAAGCCCCTTATTTTTGATCTGTACTAGTGAAAATAGAACTCATTGTAGTTGTTTTCACCATCATCTTCTGTATGCCCTATTTGGTATGTTATAGTTTCCTCTTTGCCTCTTGTGCCTCCATCTTCACAGCTGTCTTGATGCTGGCATTAAAGCTTTATGTCCAGCTGGGGGAGCGTGTCCCTCATCTCCCTAATATAAAGGTGACCATTTTACTGTGATCCTCCTCTTCGTAGCGCTGTACTCCTATGCAGTGAGGCTGATGAAGGCCTCCAGCATTAAGGATTGAACAGTGATTGCTGGGTTGAACACCTCAAACTCTTGGCTTTTATCTCTGCTCCTGAACTGAATTCGGTACTATGCCGGACAGTTACTCAGACTTGTCGAAGATTAATATTTGAATATAACAGTAATAGTGTTTTGTAACTTTTACAGGAGAATGAAGATGTTGATTTTGTGAACTCTGTGATTTCCAGGATTGTATGATTCATTGTAATCCTTGAAATGACAGTTTTACAGAGAAAATGTGTTTTCCAAATGTGTTTTCAGATATTCTAAGACCTGTAAATTTGCAAATTATTCTGAGATAAAAACCCTTTTGCTATCTGCTTTCAAAAAAGACACCATTTCATAAATTTCCTCATTTGAGGATTAAGAGAGAATCAATTCCATCATCCAGAGTAAAACCTTAAGCTGTCCACAGTATTAAGAAATACAAGCATTCAAGTAGGCATTGAGCTGGAGCAAAATGAAGATGGACAACCGACTAGTAAATGATGTGTATTTGCCAACCATGGGGTTTATGTCACTCATAATATTGAAATACTGTTGAAGTAATGCTTACTGGTCAAGCTGTTCACTTAAGATTGTTGCTTTCTATGTTTTTTTTACAGTCTGCAGCTTGGGGAGAATGTGCTGTTTATTGCAAATGCCACTGAATGTCAGCTGTGTGTAATGTGGTTAGATGCCATGTGCTCTTCTTGAGAAGTAAACATTGTCATGACATTCATTTGGCTTAGTCAAGCCATAAAGGAAAAAACAAAGTAAAAGGGGCAGTTCAGCCTTTTTTAATTATTATTTCCTTTTCCTTCCCCTGACTCTGCTAGTGTATAGTGTAGAAGGTAGTGCAGCTAAGAGGCTTTAAGGGCCTTTTATACTTCATCAGCAAATCCGTACACTGACATCTCTCTCCCCTTCTACATTCTTCTTCATTCTTCCTTATCCATTGGAACTTTTTGTTGCATGAAGCTTCCAAATTTTGAACTAATAAAACTGTTCGGATGTTCTTGCTGCTTCTAGTTGCAAGGTGCTAACATACAGGAGTGTCATGCCCAGAAGCGTTGGTTGGGAACCAGCAGCATAGGCTCCTGTGGTTTTTCCTCTTTCAGGGTCAGGCAGCAGCTACTGCAACCAGCATTGCTATGGCTGAGGATTCCTACTGTTTCTGTGGGTGGCTAGATGATGCTCCTTAGTTAATTGACTGAGGATGGGACAGGCCTACATATTTAGTGGACAAAATAAATGCTATACAGATTTTTCTGCTAGGGAAGATGATTACAGATTGGTGGATAATGCCAAGCTATTGGCATCCAAGAAAGAAAATGGTAGAAGATGCTAGCTAGCTTGCCAAATTACATTAGCAGTAGGTGTTTTCCCTAAGCAGATCATGATGGGCTGTGTTTTTTGGCAGTTGCCAACATTAACCGGTTGCACTGAACCTGTTTCTGGTTTGACTGGCAGGATGGGGTTTTTTTCTCTCCAAGATTTCTGCAGATATGAAGAAGATCCAAGACCCACCAGCAATTTAAAGTCTGATTATCAAAAAGTTTAAATGGCATTAGCTTCTCTGTTAGAAATAGCACAGACAGAAGAACTGATGTTTACATTTGATTGTACTTTTTCTGTCTCTTGTAACAGTTTCCAAATATTTGACTCTAATTTTCACCATCTTTTTTTTCCTCATTCCAAAGCAAAGCCTGATAAAGACTCGAGCTGTTCTCCTGCAGCACAAGAACTGATGACAAGATTGGGTTTTTTACTGGGAGAAGGGATCCCGACATCTGCTCATATAGAAGAGAAAAATGAAGTCATGGTAGGATAATGAAAAATAATATGTTTAATGTTCATCCTGTATCTGAGAGGACTGATGTTAATTCCTCTGTTTACTGGTTGCAGTTACTTGATAAAAAAACGCAATCCATTTTAATAGGCATATGGAAGAATTGTAAATTAATTATAATGAGTGTGTCTGTTTTGTGTGTTGATTTTGCATTCTTAAAAAAAAAAAGAAAGAATAGGCTTCTCATCATTTCTGAACTTTAAACCTAATCTACTCTGAATGTGAATAGTTTCAGGGTTCTCTCTGTCTTTAGTATTAGGAGGAACATTTTTTTTAATTTACCTTCTTTTCTCAGTTATTTATAAGAATGAAAAATGTCAGGGGTTTGTTAAAATAGGAGCATGCTTTTGGGGTAGCGTGTGTTTGTTTTTTCCTTAGAAGTTCACTTCCATTTTGACAGTCTGTCATTTGGGGTTAGAGGACTTGGGGAGAAGCAGGCAGCTACTAACCATGAGAAACTCATCTGCTAACCAAAGCTGCACAGTAACTACCAGCCTTTCCCTCTTCCCCTTCTTCTCTCCACTTTTAGTCCCAGGCCTCATAAATCTTAGTGCATCAGTTTGGGTTTCAGTGAGTAAGACTCCAGTTCTGATGTTTTTAACTCAAAGTTAAATAAATAAATACTGGGAGTGGAGGAGAAGGGTATCCAGGAAGATGTTTGATAGAGAAGAAATCTGCCTCACTGCAACTGTTCCACTGAACTGTAAAATTCCTTTTCTTCAGAGGTCACTTTATAAGAGAGAACGCTGAGAACGCTGTCATTATGGTTCTCAGTAAAGACAAAGCTGCTGCTTCTTGAAGTTTTTGCTTGAAAAATGGGCTCTTTGCTTTGTTCTTACTTTGTTCTTCACCTTGGTGTTTCTGATTTTCTGCATAGTATATTGCCTCCTGTGTAATAACTATTCCTTTCTCTTCACATTGCAGTGTACAGTAGCCAGTCAAGGAGTGAGCCCATGTTCCACCCTCACAAGCAGCACTACATCACCTAGCACTGATAGTCCCTGCTCCACTCTCAATAGCTGTGTTGGCAAAACAGCTGCTAACAAGGGTAGTAGTCCCTGTGGAACTATTAGCAGCCCAAGCTCCACCCTGGAGAGCAAAGACAGTGGAATTATAGGTAAGGTTAACTAGTAAAGCAATTCATGGAAATTAATCTTGATAGTACAAATCTGAACAGCTGCTTCCTATCATTGTGACAATTTTTATGCTGTCCACGGATCCTTTTTCAAATCCTCAGTTACTTGAATGACTGAAATAATATTCTTTGTAACTGTTGCTGTTGTTAGGTGTGCATTTGTCTTCTTTTGGTTTCTTGGTGCAGTTCTCATTTTTCCATGTTTTTCTTTAAAATAATTGACTACCTCTGTTTCTCTCCATTTTTTATTTTCTTCTACTTTTCTCATTTTTCCATTATATATGTCTCTGTGATGCATTTGTAATGGTGAAGCCCAGCATAGCTTGAAGCTGGTTTCATTTCCAGCTGAGGAAAAAATCATTGATGTTACTTCATATGAAAATAACCTAAATCAAGCTGTTTAAACTTAGCTCAGACTTTTGAGTAATGGACACGAAAGTTAAGCTAAAATGGGACATCATGGAAGAGGTGAAATTGTGTGGTCCTCTGCAAAATAGAAGTCTGAACCAAGGCTATACATGCATCTCTTACAGAGACTGTTATTTTTAGAGAGGTATCTGCTGCCATCACAGGCCTACTGTTACATAGCTCCTTTTAGCAACTCACTGAATATTTCAGTAAGTCTGCTTGGTGCTAAAAGGAAAGAGCTAAATTCTTTGCTGCCTCGTTTGTGCCATCTTCCCTATTACTGCTCCCTGTCCTGGTGGGACTTTGTCTGTACTGCTGTCTGCCTGTACCTTCAGGCACCCAGGTGGCTGCTTTAGTATTAGTTTCTGAAAGGTCAGACTGCAGTGTGAAAAGCGTATTTTTCATGTTGTTATAAACTGTTTTAGGAAAGTTTCTTTATTGGTTTGGTCAATTTTTTTTTTTTTTTTAGTTCTGACTCCTTAACCAGTTGATCCCTTTAAAAATTCATTTTGTAACAGCTGTTAGGCTTACCAACAAAAGCACAGAATGCCCCTAACCAGATGCTTTCTCTATATACAGAAGTGAGTTTTCAGTTTTATTAATTCTGGACTAAAGGTGGACTACATTTAGAGAGGCTGAAAAAGGGAAGCAGTTCTAAATCTTAAATGCCTAGATTCGACAAAGTAACTTGAGACATGTCATTGTCTTTGTGAACTTGGTGCATTTTTATTTACAACATGTTTATAAGAGGAATTCTAAGTGAAAGTGGTCTCTGCCTGTCAATGTGAATACTACTGTGATGATCATTGGTGTAGTGCTTGCTAAGTTGTGATAATACACGCTTTCATAAAACAGTTGATAACACTTTACGCTGACTTTGTTAGATGTTCTTGCATTTTATTAAAAAATGAGTTGGTAGTTATAAGCTATGACATATTGTTTTTACTGAGCAGCTAGCCTGAAAGAGGTATTCTTCATGAGTAAAAAGACTCATTGTATAACATTTAAGTACTTCAGTTTTAGAAAATGATTCTGTGAACCATTTCCATAGAAGATTGATCAAACCCATTGTCCGTGGTCAATTTTGTGTAAGATGTAGTTTTGAGCCACCATTAATATTTTGATGAATGGAAAGGTATATCAGAGTTGTTTGGGTTTATAGATTTTGGTCACTACCTGACTTGGGAACAGAGTACATTAGTTGTAGGTTTTGTCAGAACTTAGGGTTTCCCATTTTGCTTGCACTGATGCAGGTTTAAAACAAACTGAAATGGTTGTACAAGTGAGTATATTGGTATGAAAGTAGAGTGATGTATGACTAGAAGAAACACTAATAGCTCTGGTTGTAAAAAATACCTGTCAATATACCTTAGTTATTTTCTTGTTTAAAATATTTTGTAGGGGTTCTGCTTTTTTAATAGAGTAATTTTAAATCAGTTCTCCAAGTGACAAACTGATATGAGAGACTTGTGCCATTAAAACAAAACAGGCTTCCCAGATAGGATATGATTACAAAGATACTTATGTCTTCATAAATGCACCTATGTTAAGCTTTTACTAGTTCTGGAACTGATGTGTAGACTGGCTATTAGGCATTTCTGCTTATGCATGCTTCTTAAATTTGGGACTTTTAAGGCTTCTCCAGGTCCTGAGTGTTGCCTTTTTATAAAAAGGAAAGTCATGTTGGTTTGGAATACTTAGCTGTTTGGAGATTGAGACCAATGTGATTGTTCATTTGTTTAAAGTGGTGCTGCAGTGAAAAACTTCATTGGCTTTGCGAAAAAATCTCTAGTTTTAAGGACTAGCTCCTGTTTTGTATGCAATTTTTGTTTGTATCAGTGAGAGGAACATCAGTGTGAATATAAATATTGGCATTACTAAAGTAGACTAAATTGTTTCTCTGATATAGATACAGAAGGAGAAAAAGGGATCCTATTTCTCTGTTAATTACACATTTTCAGCCTTACTGAGCTCCTCTGGGAGGTGCTGCAGCCCAGGGGATGGATGCATGCATGTTTTGTACAGTTTAATGTCACAGAAGATGCATTTCTTATGCAGATATTTTATGACGTCTTGGCATAAATAAATGCATATCATCAATAATAAGGCCATCTAAATTCATCCAAGACTAAACATCCAAGCAGCTGCTGGTTTTGGAGCGGAGTGGGTTCCTTCTTTCCTTATGGAAAGGAAGGTTAATAGGCTGGAGCTATGTTTTTTAATCTTCTTTTAAAACCTGTTCTTGAGTGAGAACTTCCCTTCTCTCAGGTGGAAATTGTGGATAGTGATATGAACCTACTACCCATTATTTGCAAGCTTGAAATAGTCTGAGTATGTCCATATTCTAAATGAGGTCAGAACTAGCTTCATATGTGTTTAAAATAGTATATTGGTATGGCAACTGATAATCCATTGTATAAGTTTTTAAATACTAGTATTTTTAAGAAAATGTTTTTGAACCCAGTGATAAAATTTGATTATTGAACTAATTAAAAGGAAGGGGTTTAAAAAATAGGAGAAAGAAGAAAATAAGTCCTTTATTATACAGGGAGAGGAGAGGATGGTGGACTTGTGAAGTGTGTGAGTGTGAGAGCAGTGGAGGGAAACTTAGAAAAGATAGGAAGATAGGGAGACCAACAGCTGTATCAGTCCTTAAGTATATATGGTTCATGATCATGGGACAGTATTAAAATCATCTGCCACAGCTTTGCAGAGCTGTCACTTATGTCTCAAATTCAGGGAGAATTTGAACTTGCCCTGTCCATTGGCAACCTGTGGCAGCACCCCTTCCATCTATTAACTCCAAGAAACCAAGGAGAGAAGTAAGATGCATCTCTCTGACAAGTGCTTTTGTTTTTTTTAAATACAAACATTTCTGTGCATTGAAATTTGTTATTAGTAGTAAATGTGCATTTTAAATTATGTTTAGCAAGTATATGTTTTCAAATGTCTTTGACAGAGTTCATCCAACCATGAAAACAGCTTGCGCTTTTGAGCTGCTTTTCTGGGCTTCCACTATATTTCTACTCCCACTGTATTTTCTGGGGCAGCAGACTCTGATAGGAGATCTGTCTCTTCTGTCTCTCCCTCTTTTTACTTACGGTTCAGGTTTCCTTTAGTTTTCGAATATTTTACTGCTGTAGTTGAATTCTTCCTTGCTTCTGTTGAGTTTGGCATGATAGTGGAGGCAGGTTTTAATCTTCAGCAATGAGCTAAGTAGGAGAAAAAACTGTGCTGCTGGCCAAAATGTAAGCTTTGCTGGATACTAGCCACTGTGTCAGTATGAGACTCTTGAGCAGAGAGGTTTCTTCATGCCACATTTCACTCCAGGAGGAATCAGAGTTTTAAATATTTCATGCTTTAAGAGAAGACAGATTTTTTTGACACCATCATAAAAATGAAATAAATTTGTCATATGGAAGTATAGTCTGAGCCGTGTGCAAAGGTTAATGGGATGCCTCAAAGCTTTTTCCTTCTCTTGCCTGTAAAATGTATGTCATATTATTGGTATTTCTTAGAATATGAGCTCTTGAATTTAATCATCAGATCTTAACTTCTTATGAATGTGAGCCTAACCTGGAAGAATGAAAAGTTGTGTGAGTACTTCCTCATCCTGCAGGGCTGAAGTTTCAGTGCAGTTGATGTGGAGGAACAGTTGGTGCTTCTTCTGATGGGACAAGCCAGAGTTTTAAGGAGCAGTCTGCATTTGCATTTTGTTAGCAGGCTAATATGTTGGAATGTTGTACTTAATGATTTGGTCAGTTGAATGTAGAATCACCACATCCATACTTTTAGCATTTAAAATTTTAGCCTGGGGAGAACCCACAGTTCGCACAGAACTGTCGTTAGGGTTGGTTATTTGGGTTTTTTGGTTTTATAATCCTGATGTTCTTTCATTCTATTTTGTATTTTCCTCTGTTGCGTTCAAGTGTTCAAAAAGCATTGAGTGTTGGCTTAACCTGTAATAAATATTTGTTGTTGAGGTATTTTGTGAAAGTTTAATGGAAGTGTTGAAAACATTTTAAATGAAACAGTAATGTAACTATTAAACATACAAAACCCAGTATATATTTGTAGTGTTCTTATGCAAGAACATTGGCCTAATTTTAACAAACATTACTTAAGTAGGTCTTCAGCAGTATAAATTCTTCACACCTTCAGTTATTGCAGGAGGCTTTGTTTAACTACAGTCTTGAGGGACTAAAGATGTACTCTAACAACCCTCAGCCACCAAACTGGAATATTCAGAGCACTCCAGATAGTACAGTTTAGTGTTGGTTTAGCTTTCATCTAGTGAATCACTACAGCAGTGGAAAACCACTGTTCTGTAATGCAGCATGCAAAACCACCTCTGTGGTTTTCAGGTGTCTTTAAGCTGAGGCTCTGTCCAGCTATGTGTTACTTATTTCACAGCATTGGAGATTTTCATACCAAAAAACCCCACATCTTACTGCCAAAAAGTTTCCTTTAGTATTGAGAAATAATTTGCAAATGTTTTCTGCTTAATTTATGACATCAGAAACAAACAAATAAAAAGCTTTTATTTGAGCTTTTAATTTACTTCATACTGCTGTTCCTGAAATGGTTTAAAAGCCCAAATCAGTATGTTTAATAGAATCTAAAATCTTGTTCATGTATTCTACAGGGTCTGGTCAAACATGCATATAGCCTTGTATGCTCTTTCTGACATTGAAATGTCTTAAGTACTTAAGAAAGGAGTAATACATAGCTCAGTTGATGGCAGCTTTCTATCAAGATAAGCTTTCCAGGTATGTGCGTGCAGGCAGAGTGCCGTCCTAATGTAGCTATACTATCTATGTGAGGTGAGCTGGGTCTCTGAACAGCAGTGAAGTTTTATCATGTGTTTCACAAACATACAGGACATTTGATCACAAGGTGGCTTGTGGAAAGCCTCCCAGCTTTGGAAAAACTGCAAGTACTGAATTTTGTTTTTTTTAGTAAAATATTAGTCTTTAAAAATGTGAATTATCAAAAGGATGCATTTAAATTTTTCTCTTGCTCTAGATGCGATTCTTACTTCTTAGTAAGCTTTTGTTGTCTCCATGATTACAGAATGGTTTGAAAATTTGCAAGACCTGTTACAAAATTTGAATTTTTAAACAAAGTTGAGATGTTTTGGGGAAGTAATAGATTGTTTGTGTAAAGTCATAACTGTTTTGGTGTTGGTTTTGTTTTGGTTATGCCTCCCATCACAAATTACATAAACTTAAGGATACACCTGGATTATTCAGAACAATTTTATTTTTGCTTCCTTTCTCAGGTGCTTTTCCCAGTCTGAGAAGCTGTGTTACTTGGCTCTTCTAGATAAATAATATTCCTTAAAATTAACAAAACCCCCGGTGAAGAAATACTTGAATATCTACTGGCCCCAAATGCTATTTGAATATGAAAATTAACATGAGTGTACTATTTTCCTCTGATGTGTTCTTTAGTTGGGTTTGGGGTTTTTTTCTCCTCTTTCAGCAACAATAACAAGTTCATCAGAAAATGATGATCGTAGTGGATCCAGTTTGGAATGGAGCAAGGATGGGAGTTTCAGAGCTGGAAAACATCAAGGGATTAGTCATGATCGAAGAACAGATAACTGTTCACCAGTTGCAGAGGAGGAAGCAGTTGGATCTGCTGAGAATTTGCCAAAGGAAGTGCCAACAGGAGAGGGTCCCATTCCTTATGCTCAAAATACTGGCTCTTTAATAATGCCTCGTCCAAACTCCGTTGCAGGTAAAGTCTCAAGGTAGAACAAATTATGGTTTTAATGATAGGACATTTCTGTTAAATCTTTCTGTTGTTAGTATGAAAGTATTTTTATAGGAAAATATAAAAAAAGCATGCCTAAACTGACTAGATGAGCATTACCTAAGTTGCCATAATTGTCATAGAGAGGGTTTTTATAGTGCTTTTTTGTAGGTATTGGTTAGGACTTTTGCAATTCTTTTAAAGTCCATCATTTATTCTGTATCTAATGTCAGCTAATCCTAAAGGTGGTTGCTCTCTCTTGCCTGTACTCACATTTGCTAGATCCATAAGTCTGACTTATACCAAGACCAAAATAATACTTTGATCTCTGTTGAACAAGTGACATACGTATTTATTTAAAGCACTAAAGGAAATTTTGCCTTTTAGTTGAACCATTCATTCAGAAAATGGGAGTTTGTTCTGTTCTGATAGATACGTATGTGACCTTACTATTGCTTTTTCGAAGTGTTATGAGGTAAGCAAATCTCTGAAAAAGCACTTCTGACTGGAAATCTATTTAGAGGAAGGAAGTATATAATGTATTTATCCCAGAGCAGTCTAACAAATTGTAGTATACTAGAACTGCAGCAGGAAAAGATGCTAATGTGCAGCTCTGTAAATGTTAACAAGAACTTAAGACTCGTCAGTAACAGCCAAAATCCAGTGCTTATACAAACAAACAAAAAACCCCCATTCCTACATTTAGAATGCTTCATGAAGTGTTATGAAAGATACTGGAACACTCACTGCAGTCTTAATAAAGGTAATTTGAGGCTTTAAAATACCATGAAAGTTAATAGCACATTACTTCAAAATTTTGTGGTTGAAGGATTATTTTACAGCAATGTACTATGTTATGAATTCAATAATGTTCAGGTTCACAAGGGACTAAAAAAACTATGGTTTTATAGTGCTAAGAAGTTAATGCTCTGTGTGGACTGCCCCATGTCAAAGGAAATGTACTATCCTGATATTAGATATTCCAGTCTCTGGCAGTGCAGAGATGTTTGCTACAGATTTTTGTAAAATCTAATGTGCTTTTAAGCTGTATATGACTTTTTTCATGCTTTTGAGTGCCAGTGCTAATTCTCTCTCTTTAAAACTTGGATAATTGTGGTACATGTGCAAGAAATTAAATAATTAATCTGCAATATCCTTGCAGGTAAGTGTGACTGAAGAAACTTCCTAGATGAGCATGGGATGGGAAGTTGTCACACCTCCAATCCCTGCTAGAGAAGCAAGAATGTTCTTTTAGGAATCATTGAATTCTGTCTTGCTGTCACTCTTTCCCCTTTTACTGTGTTTCACTTCCTATTTTGGAGTTCTGTTATTCTCTTCCTGAAAAAAACTTGCTAGTTCATGAATGTGATGAAGATGATATTCTAGTTCTATGGCAAAGGTCAAGCTTATGTGTTCTGCTCCGATTATCATTTAGAGCATTTGAATTGCTTGTATGTGACTCATAATTTTCCCACATACTTTATCTGCACGTCTCTCTAAAACTGGAGATGGACACTAGGTTTGCTGGCCCTAGGATATGGCATGGGAGGAAGCAGAAAATATCTATTAATGGATAGAGTATCTTTCCTTTTTGGCTTCTTGCTGGCCAGTGTCAGGAAGTTGTCAGTGCACTCCAGAAATCTGAATTGCTTATGCCCTGCTGTGTTGTCCCTCCAACAGATGGAAGCTTTTGGATTTGATATCAATTTGAAAACTGCTTTTTAATATGAATATTCATTTCTGGTGAAAAAGTATGTATCCCTGATAAAACTCAGCAGATATGTTCTCTGGATTTTCAGTTCTTCTTTTGTATAGCAATCGTTTTGGTTTAAGAAATTAAGAAAATGAAAAATGTTGTCCAGAATCCTATGGTATTTAATACAAAAAGAATGTAAATGTTTCCTCACAGTTAGTGTACCAGCAGCTAATATCTGAATATGCTAATAACACTTCTGACCTCACTGATGTGGTGGTTCTCATGGTAAAAAAAGGAAACTAGTAACAGGATAACTGTTTACTACATGAGGAAGTTAAGGCAGACATGAGGGCCACCTTAAAGGGGAAGAATCCAACTAAATCCTTAGTGAACTTGATTGAAAAGAGTTTCGTAAATATTCTAAATGACTTCAACCACTGCCATTGTCTAGAAAAACCTGTCTGTAAGTACTGTGTTGAGGAAAGAATGGTAATAAATAGAAATGCTCTTTGTAACTTATGCTGACAGAAATATAAGATTCGATCCATTAATATTCTAGCAACAAGTTCAACCAAACTGGAGGATCTGAGTTATTTGGACGGACAAAGAAATACTCCCTTACGCACTTCAATTCGCTTACCTTGGCACAACACTGCTGGCGGGAGAGTGCAGCAGGAAAGTAAAGGTATGCGTGTTTACATCTGCATCTGTCTTGGCGCAGTCATACAATTCTTCAGTAGTTTTGTAACATGGATATACTGTGATCTTTGTAAACTCCCCTGCCCTACAAAGTGTTGTTTTGGAGTGCTCCTGACAGGTCATTCAGTATGTCTGAAAACAAAATGCTTGCTTATACTTTTCCCTGCATAATGCTGAGTTTAAAAATGAAATGTTTGGCTTTTAACAAGGAACCAGTATATTGTTTATCTAAGTGTGCATGGGCAGTGTAGTGCTGATCATGTGCATCTCCAGATTGAAATTTTGTAATACTCATTCAGGAACTATTGAGTATTTTCTTCACTACTATGCTTTATCATGTGACATTCAGGTAAGAGTGTACTGCAACTTCAGAAATACTATGCTGAATTTAAAATCTTCAGGAGGCTGTCATCATAATTCTGTTTTAGAAAAACACAGCTTATCTAATACCATTAGTCTTATTTATGACTAACACATATTTGATCTCTGAGAAGTCGTGGAGATCAGGGGACATCTCAGATGACTAGAAGAAGGCTGTCGGTGCCCCAGGCTACAACAGCTTAAAGGAGGATCCAGAAAATTGTAGGCCCAATAGTCTTACTTCAGTCCCTGGGAAAGTTATGGAATGAACCCTCCTGGGGGCTATCATAAGTCAAATGAAGCACATGACTGGGGAAAAGTCAGCATGGATTCACCAAGGGCAGGTCGGGCTTGACAAACTTGATTGCCTTCTGTAACAAAGCAACTTGCCTCGTTGATGTGGGGCAAATGGTGGGCATTGTCCACCTAGGTTTCTCCCAGGGCTTTTGAGGTGATTTCCCACAACCTTCTCCTAGAGAAAACTGATGTGTTACCGTCTGACATATTGTCTTTGTGGTGGTGGGGGGGAATTGGCTGACTGGCTGCACCCTGATGTGGATGTGAACAGCTCCTTTTCCAGCTGGGGACCTGTCACCAGTGGGTCCTCCAGGGATCAATACTGGGCCCAGTGCTGTTCATAAGTAATATGGAAGATGGGATTAAGTGCACCCTTATGAAGTTTGCCAATGATACCAAACTGAGTAGGGAAGTGGTCATGTAGAAGGGAGAGCCACCCTGCAGAAAGACCTGGACAAGTTGGAATAGTGAGCCACCAAGAACATTACGAAGTTCAGCAAGGACAAATTTAAGGTCTTGCACCTGAGAAAATACAATCCCAAGAGTGCCTCAACCAGACTACCACAGATTTGGTCAAGAAGGCGAGTTCATCTGTCACAACCAATAACAGAACAATTAAAGCAAATTCCTAGTAAAACTGATCATACATAGGTGCTCTGCTGTCCTCTTTCATTTGTGTTTTTTCATACTTGTAGATTAATGCTGAAACAGCATTTGTGTAACATTAGATTTGGTTAATGAATGCTCTTCAGAGCATTACATTAGTGCACATTATTATTTATGTAAATTTTAATGTGTTTTATGCAACCAAAGCCAAATTGTTCCAAACTATAGGTTTTCTGTTCTCCAAATGTATAGATTAAAGTAATCAAGCATGACTATGCTTCCAGCTGTGCTGTGTAATTTCTGTTCTTGTGTCTTCAAAAGTACAGAACTACAGAGTAGTAATTTTTTTTTTCCCACATTACTTAAAAAATACAGGGTTAAACCAGCAAAAAATATTTATTCTCTGTACGTTTTTCTGTTTCTCTGTAAACGTCTACAAATCTGAAGACCTGACACTGAGATGCTCAGCAGTGTAGCTCATTCTGATGGAGCAATATTTGGCACTTCCCCATTTATAGAATTGTTAATGCATTTTTAAGAAAACTTGTGGGTTCTGTGACATACTAACTCACTTCAGTTGTAAAAAAACTCCTCAGATATACACTTGTAGCTTCTCTTCTCTAGAATTTAATTCACGTAGGAATAATGGAGGTGACCTGAGCTGAGCAAATCAGTCTGTAAGCTTTTCATGATGAAGGCTCTAAGAAGTCTGAGTATGAACACTATTAACGAGGTCATTGAATGAAGTGATCTGAAACAGTGCTGTTTTATTGCATGTCAAGTTTCTTCTAAGTAACTTTTCTCCCTGCCATCTCTTCTCAGCTCTTTTCATCCCCTATAAGCCTCAAGACATTTTGCTGAAGCCACTGTTGTTTGAAGTGCCAAGCATAACCACAGACTCAGTATTTGTTGGAAGAGAATGGCTGTTTCAAGCAATTGAAGAAAAATTGAAGAATACTGATCCATCGGAGATCAGGGGAGCAGTCATTACTGGAAATGTGGGATTTGGGAAGACTGCAGTTATTTCACGGCTGGTGGCACTGAGCTGCCATGGAAGTCGCATGAGGCAAATAGCTTCAAATAGCCCTAATTCATGCCCTAAAAGTATGTTCCTTTTCTGAGTAACTGTTTGGGTTATTGTACTGATAACAAGAGCTTGTTGTTTGTTGGGGTTTTTTGGCTTAAGGACCTCGTCAGCTCCTTGGAAAATACTTGTTCCCTGCAGTGAGGGAAAGGAAACTTAAAATTGCATGCTTTGACAATGATAATGTAGTGGGGGCTTAGCCAAACAAAAGAGATTGTGAAATGAAGACTTTATGTTGAATCTCTTCCTTCTGTCAGGCAGTATGTACCCTAAACTCTGGTAGTATGACTCTAGTAGCTTGTTCTCCCATTAGCATGGAAAGTGACAGGTGACATGTTTCTTCGCCACTGCGGACCATACACGTTTCTGTACCACACGTTTTCCATAGCATTTCAGTAGAAGCAATAATAAAGCTGTGGAGAAACCCCTGTCTTCTGCTGGGATCTGTAGGATTCTGTAACCTGTGCCATCCAGTGCCTACCTTAACTGGAAGGATGATGTGACTGTTGTTACTGCTACTTCCTCAACTGACACTTCAAGTAGTAATAATCTTATAATAATGATACATTGTTTATATTTCCCAACAATTCAGTCATGTAATAACTATTGGTTTAAATGAGTCCTATGTACAATTTTAATGAGGAAACTCTTCACGTCAGTATGGTTTGCTTTCAGTAATTGTATAGTTTTGATCTACAAGTCAGTAGAATTGTTTTAAAATTGTGACATTTAATGTCCTGTATTTATCAGACTAGTTGCAGGCTGCCTGTAGTGCTACTGTTCAGTTTTCATTTTTATTTTAGCAGTAAATGTATTCTGTCATGTTTTCACAGAAAACAATCTGCCATCAGCAAATTTGGTCTCTCTTGTGTTTGTTGTCTTTTAAAAATAGGTGGTGATTCCTGTCAGGAGATTCCCTTAAGTCAGTTATCCCCATCTACACCTCCAGCAAGTGGTACTAGTACAATGAAGACGCTGAATTGTCCTAGTGCTCCTGAATACCAAAATCAAACAGGTGACCCTGCGAGGCACCTTGCTTCGAAGGTGAGTTCCACTTACTAATAGATTTTCAGTATGCTAGAGGGACTCTAACCTGGGGCAGACGGTCTGCTTGGCAAAGTCACCTGGGCATACTACTGGTCAGTGGTGAGAGAACAGGCAGTAACGTTGGGCGCTTCCAAAAGATGTGTACATTTCACGAATGATGAAATCAGCTACCGGCCTTTTCTGCTGTTCAAGCTGTTTGAATTCTGCTTGCCCTTATTAAGGGTTAGCATTAAAAATTTCACTTCTGTTTTATGTGCGTATGGGAGAGTAGGATCCTTTACTTCCAAAAAGGATCATGTGTTCTCTACAAGTAGATGCTCAGCATACCTTCCAAAAGCAAAATTTGGGGGGGGGGGTCACTGTTTGTTGGTTAG
>JANRGW010020056.1:0-13003 GCA_024733675.1 Psilopsiagon aymara | reverse complement strand
CTTTGGTCAGTTTGGATCAGATGCCCTGTCTCTGCTCCCTCCCGGCTTACCCTCCTCCCTGGCAGAGCATGAGACTCGGAAAGTCCTTGGCCAGACCAAAACGTACTAAGCAGTAACCAAAACATTGGTGTTATCAACACTGATCCCAAGCCAAAAAAAACACAGCTCCACACCAGCTACCAAGAAGGAGAAAAACGACTGCTACTGCGGAACCCAGGACACCAAAGAATTGGATTTACAGTGCTAAACACCAGATGCCCTCTGAAATCAACAGTCCTAGAAGAACTGAGAAACTCTACTATCTGAACAGCGATATCTGCACTAGTCCAAAAGACATGAAGGAATCTATAAAGAGACAGTACAATTCAATCAAAGCCAAAATCTACTCATTGTAGGGCCACTCTCATGCTTCAGATCGTGTGTTTTCTTCCTGAAGCTGCCACCAGACAAGGTCACCTTGTGGTTATAGTGATAAGAGAGGAAAAAACAGTAGGGAAGGCAGTAGAAGAACAAATTGGAAGAAGATGTATTTTATTCACTCACTCTGGTGGCTGAAAGATCTCTAGATGACTTCTTGTAATTAACACGGGTATTCAAAATTCCAGTGTCCATACAGGAATGCATTCACAAGTAAAAATAACTTTATCTAGCAAATAAAGATCTTAATTCAGTTAAGGCTCTAATTCTCTGACTTAAATTTGAAGGTAAATCTATATTGACATCTTCTGACCCACTCAATATGTTATGCTGTGCCATTTTGGCCTCCTTCTATTTCCTTTTGAAGAGTCATTTGATGACATATTTTGTTCTTGGATTTGGCTTTTATTCATGTAGAATTTATTACATCTTTCCTCATATGAAAAATTTTCAGGCTTAATCTAAGAAACTTTGCAAAAAGTTAATTTAGGCCGCTCTGAACTTCACCTCAGAGTTTTTGCTTCCTCCTATCTCCTACTTTTAATTAAGCGAGCTTCAGCATCCATGAAACTGGGAAGATTCCTGTAGCCTGAGACAATCAAAACACAGGATTTTGGTGCAGATAGCTCTTCCATTGATTCACAAAGCCACTTTCATTTATTTATCGATTTTATAATGTTAATCCTTCATATAATTGCAACAGTGAGATTGGAATTAAACTTTGTGACTGTAAAATGTATTCTGCTTTGAAAATTAATGTCTCAGCCTCACATTAGTATTTATTTTATATAACTAAACTTAGAGTGCTTTGACATTTAACTTGCTGAGAAAAAACATTATCCATTCACAGTGTTCAATTCCTCTTTACCTCACTTCTCACTTATGCCAAATAAAATTGACATCAGCTAACCAGGCAGCTGGAGGCTGAACTGTCTTTTATTGTTATTTACTGATGATTTTTTTTTTTTAAACAGAAAAAAAAAAATGGCTGTTTTATTTACAAAATTATGTCCAGTTTTTCTTGATTGGAAGATGCAATAAGTTTTCCTCCTCCAAAATAATCTAGTTTTGGGCAGAAAGAAGAATTAAAAAAAGAAAACAAAGAGGAAAATATTACCACTGCATCTATATCCACCAAAAAGCTGACAGTGTTGACATTAATCTTTGTAAAAAGCAAGATGAAAACATTTTAAATGAAATCATCACACAGAAGCAATCTGCCCCAGCATTTGCCCTAGCATTTACCCTAACATTTCCTCTGACAGTATCTTCTTTGGTTGGGCTTTAAATACATTGCTGTTGCGGTTTAAGCCATAAATCAGCCACGCAGTTTGCTACATGGAGAATTGAAAGAATGCAACTCTCACAGGTTAAGAGAAGAACAGTTTAGTAACGAAGGTATAGCACAAACCACTATTGCTACCACCAATAATAATAATGACAAGAGAAATACAAAGGTAGAGAATACAACCGCTCACCACATATACCCAGCCCGACCAAGCCAGTGCACCCCCCAACCACCCTTCCGGGTATCTGCTCTCCACTTCTGCATCCTGGGCATGATGTGCTGTGGTATGGAAGACCTCTTTGGTCAGTTTGGGTCAGGTGTCCTGTCTCTGCTTCCTCCCTGCTTCTCCTCCTCCCTGGCAGACCATGAGGCTCCAAAAGTCCTTGGCCAGACCAAGCATCACTAAGCCGTAACTAAAACCATTGGTGTTATCAGTGCTGTTCCCAGGCCGAAAGTCAAAAACACAGTGCTGCACCAGCTACTGAGAAGGAATAAAATGACTGCTACCACTGAACCCAGGATATTCCGCCCATTATTCCATACCATTCATGTCATGCTCAGATCCCACACTTTCAATATACCATCACATGTATATATATGCATGTACACACACACAGGGAAAGAGATAATCCTTTTGTGCATTTTCTGTAAAGCTGCTGAGTCCATCCAGTCCATGATATCGGACTCCACCTTTTGTAACAGTCTTCCAGAGCAGGAGAGGCTGTGTGCAGTGTTCACACTTGTGAATAACCTGGGCAAGAACGTCCATTGCTAAGTCCACCCCTCGATCATGAGTCCATTTTTATGTTGCACCTCTGTCTAATGGCCTGAAGTGTCACGGGCCCACCAGGCTCAAAATAATTCTCCCCCCGTCCAGCAGCTTCTGCAGCTTTTCTGTTGGGGACTCCATCCAGCTGCCTTCCATCTCCAATGCCCCAATTGCTATTTTCTTTTTTTTCTTTTCTTTTTTTTCCCATAATTTTGTATAACATTTAACAAAAGAGAAAAAAGATAAAATATTTTCAAGATTCAGAATCTCAGGAGCTCATTCTCCCCCATTTGTACAATTATTAGAAGCTTCAGATGCCAGAAACTATTTATAGCATTAACTTAATATCTGAAATTGTGGTGATATGTCTCCATTCTGACAAGAGAAATATACCATCCAACATAATTTTAGATGTTGTAGCTAGTTGCATAACTGTCCAAATAAAAACCTCTTCTTTGCAATATTTAGCAGGCAATGAGTTGGAAATACAAATTATCTGATATTATGTGATTACTTCTGTGTATTACTTTGAGTTTTATGCCAGTTCAATGTCTCTACATTGCTGTGTTCTGAGGACGCAAATACAAGAGCCATTGACTAATTTGCTCTTTGCCCATGCATTGTGACTGTGTAAAAGGGCAGCAGGCATGGCTTATGAGAAGCAGCTGAGGACTCTGAGTTTGTCTGGGATGGAGAAGAGGAGGCTGAGGAGCAACCTCACTGCTTTCTGCAGCTTCCTGAGGAGGAGAATCGTAGAGGGAGGTGCTGAGCTCTGACCCCTGGGATACAGTGACAGGACATGGGCAAATGGCTCAAAGCTGCACCAGGGGAGGTTCCGAGCTGACATTAGGAGCCATTCTATTACCTAGAAGGTGGTCAAACACAGGAACAGGCTTCCTTGAGAGGTGGTCGATGCCCAAAGTCTGTCACTGGTTAAGAAGCATTTGGACAATGCCCTCCCTCAATAGCATGATTTAACTTTTGATAAGTTAAACTTTCAAAGTAAGCAGTGTGCAACCCCATGCTCAGCTGCTGCCTGAATCTAGTGACAGTTCAGCGTTACACAGTGGAGATTCCAGTGTTTTTATGAAGTAGCTCCCCGGGCACATATAGAATCAGAGAATATTTAGGGTTGGAAAGGACCTTAATATCATCTAGTTCCAGCCCCACTGCCACGGGCAGGGACACCTCACAATAAACCATATCACCCATGTCCAACCTGGCCTTGAACACCACCAGCAATGGAGCATTCACAACTTCCCTGGGCAGCCCATTCCAGTGCCTCACCAGCCCTACATTAAAGAATTTCTTCCTCATATCCAGTCTAAACTTCCCCTGTTTAAGTTTGAACCCGTTATCCCTTGTCCTATCACTACAGTCCCTAATGAAGAATCCTTCCCCAGCATCCCTATAGGCCCCCTTAGATCAGTTAAGACAGTGCAGAGCAACAGAGTAACTACCTGCACTATTCTTAAGTCCAGTTAGCAGCCAGAGATTGAGCATTATTTTCAGCAGACTCCTCAGTGCAGTCCATTTCAAAATAAAACTATGTGACCCTACTCCAGAAGATTCAGTACCTGCCACACCTCCGACTAAAAACAATAATTAAAAAAACCCACACAAAAGAAAAACAAAATCTTGCAAACCTTCCTATCTTCTGGTTGTCATATCTTTTCCTCAGTTGTCCTATCTATTCCCCAGACACTTAGTTATCAAGCTACTGAAACTATGCTGCCATTTTTATAATTAACAGATAATTACTCATTTTAAGCTCAGCAGCCCAACCTACATTCTGAGAGTGAAGACAGGAAGACAATCTAAGCATAAAAGTTTTTTACTGTGGCCCTTGCTTGCATTTGCTCTAAACCTTGTGTCCTTCTTGATAATGTATTTTTCACAATCCTTCCCAGAGAAGTTATGAGACTATTAAAAGTTGTAGAACCACTAGAAATTTGGGTAATATTTGTAAAGAATAAAGAAATAAAATTTACAATTAACCAGCATTTTTAACACTTACAGCAATTCTAATCCAGCAAGCAAAAACCATCTGTTAATCTCTGAAAATTGCAACACTTCTTTTATAAGAAAGTAAAGGTTCCTAACCACAACATAGAAACACCTTCAATTCTCAAATATTGATATAAGTGTCATTATATGTATTTTGATATCTCATCTAAAAGAACTGAGGATGTTAAATAATGACATCGTCAGTTTGGGTGCCCTCACTTGTATTACAGATGCAGTTTTTGTGTTTTGACTTATTCTCCGACTGCCTCCTGATCCTGCACTGCAAACACCATGAAACTCTCATGTAATGAGAACACAGCTATTTATTCTTCTTCACATGAAGCCTAGGCTTGTATTTTAAAGCAAAGTCTGCCAACATGACATATGCATGATGCTTCCATAATGAGGGCAGTGCTGGACAAAGAACACAGAGAAACTAGATTTATTCCATTTGTAGCCTTTTCCAGCCATCTGAAATGGAATGATTTAAAAAAGCAGAATAATTTAAAATCTATTATGATTTGTGAGAGAGTTTAACATTACCCTAAACATGGCAAACCTGCTACAGTAATATATAAATACTGTTTAATTTTGTCAGACACAGGGCAGTCTACTAAAAAGGGTAAAAGGTGCAAATTCTATTAAATATTCCTCTTGGAAAGATAACATACACTTCTCTTTTTCCTGGATTTTAATCCAGTTTTTGCACTGCTTCAATGTTTTCTTCGCATTTGAAATCAGACGGTTTATGTAATTTATTCTGTAAAACTGCATTGTGGCTACAAGCCAAATTCTCAGAGGAAATTGGTGCACATTGGAAGCTTATAACTAAGTTCTTTAAAATTAATACCCATAATGACTGAGACAAAGAACACACTGAATTAAGTCTTCATTAAGAAATATAGTATCTCGCTTGTGCTGTTTAGGTCCTTTTGTAACATTCATTAGAGCTATTTTTAAGTTATAAATTGAGTTTAAAGCTGACCCGAACAGTCATTTTCAAGTTTGTGTTTCTTTCTTTAGCCCTGAAAAGGAATATTAGACTTACTATTGGATTTCTTCATACTTTTTTTTTGGCTTAATTTTCCCTAAAGAATAATTTTGACAGATTACCTAGATAGGCAAAATACGAAGCACAGTGTTTTTGTCAGCTCTTACTGAAATTACAGGAGGATTATCACTAAACTGAAGAAGCTATTAGCCCTCCATAGATTAGGCCCAGCTGTGTCAATTTTTTAACCACTTGCTTCACAGAATGGAACCCAAATACAGGAGTTTAACATTTCAGAATGGTACCAGAAGTACCTAAGCTAAAAGCCCCTTGAAAGCCCACACATCTGCAGTTTAATCACCTCTAACCATGCTGGAACCAAAGTCCAGAACGTATTCCTAGAAGTCAGAAAACATTGTTATTTCAAAAGATTAAGCAAAGATGACACTTACCTATTGACATTACCAATCTCTCATACAATGCCATGAAGAAAACAGGCACAGTTTTGAGTCATTCCTTTGGCAGAAAGGAATAAAACCTATGTTTCTTGATAAAATGTGCCATCTGAAAGTCTGCTAGCTAACTTAAGGAAGAACAAACCTTATTGATGCTGTTAAAATTGGGTGCCAGCAGAAAGGAATGAAAGATTCACGTGGCTGGGGAGATCCTGACTGTAATCAGCCGAAAGTGTGAAGCCCCAGGTCTAGCCTAGTATGATTTAGCTTTTTTCAGTCTGAGTTTGGAATAAGATGTCTAAGCATCTATTGGATCCACACCCCTTCCTTTGCAAAGAAAATATATTTCCATGTAGTTACATTAAATTAATATTAAGAAGAACACTATGTTCCTAAATATTTGGCAGAATTGCAAATAAAAATTAATTTCTGTTATTGATATTTAAATTTTCCACAACAAAACATGTCTAGATTTTTGTGAATTACTGGGCATGAAAAGTGGAAGAGCTACTCCCATCACACTAAGACCCATTTTGGGATCTGCATCATTGCTTTGGGCAACCACAAGAAGTCAGTTTATTTGTGGAGTATGATCATAATATTTTGTTGTATTAACTCAAAAAAATCCACTTTACCAATACAAAATTCCATCAGCAACATTAACTAATACTTGGGTTTACATTTCAGGGTGATGTGGATAGAAATATTCCCCATATCAGCACACACTGTAAGTTAAATTTGCCAAGAGCTTGCTGTAATATTTAAACCAGAAGCCTTTAAAACAAAGAAATTAACAAAATAAATAAACAAACAAAAAAACCCCAAACAACAACCAAACAACCAAACAAAAAAACAAACTACACAAAAAAACCCAAACATTAAAGTGTCTAGTGGGTATCGGTGCCTCATACTGTGACTACCCATGCAGAACTCTCCATCTTAAAGAGGAGTGGAGAAGAGGAGAGTCAGACCTCACATGAAGTCTCTCAGAAGAAGGATCTGAATGCCTTGCTTGAATGAAATACTTTATGTTCATTTTTTTCTATTGCAAACAGGCTACTGTAAACACTGCTGGTTTGAAAGTAGGGCATTTTTTGCTTATTATTTTCTTATTTTTTCAAAGAAGAAACATAAGCATTTTTCCTCAGAAGATGTGAAGAAACACTTCTATAGAGCACACAGAGAGACATCTGATCCCCAAGGAGTGAAAGGGTTTGGGGCATATTTGTAGTATTCCCTAACGTTATTTCAGGCAGTGCCCTGCTGAGCATACAAGACATTATGCATCCCATTTTGGGAAGCCTTTCTTTCTTGTGAAGGAGGCCTAACTTCGACCTATGGATTTCTGTCTGAATTCTGGTGCTTAAAAATTAAAAATTGCATTACTCAGCCTTGAAAAGGCTGTATCTTCAAAGATTTTATGCTTACTTTCATTACAGCTCAAAACTCTTTCAGAAAGCACAAGCAGCAGCATAAAAGTATTCAGCTGTAAGAGTTTATCAGGCAAACAGACACAAATATCTCAGGTAATTGGAACTTTACATGATTTTGAAGTTTCAGACGGAAAATAAAACTTAATTTATTTTGAGTCTTGGGAAAATGTACTAGCAAATGAGCATTTTTATTACCTTAGCTCCTTCATCTTTGTTGGTAAGCTTTTCAAAACAAGTTTGAAGGCACTGAAGCTGTATGCGGCACACAGTTTGGTATGAGTCTAAAAAAAAAAAAAGGGTTTAAAATTCAAGAAACAACATTGTTTTATCATTAATAATGCTAACAGAAACACTTTGGTTAAAAAAAGGCTCCTAAAGTTTATCAGATACCATTTATTAAGTCAATAATATCTAAAGGGTATATAATTTTCAAAGGACAATGGTCTGTGCTGGTTTTGGCTGGGATAATTTTCTCTACTACTACAGTAGCTAGTATGGGGCTATATTTTAGATTTGTGCTGCAAGCAATGTTGATAACAGAACCATTATTGCTGAGCACTGCATATACTGAGCCAAAGCCTTCTCTGCTCTTCACTCCATCCCACCAGCAAGCAGGCTGCAGGTGCACAAGGAGTTGGGAGGGGACACAGTTGGAATAGCTGACCTCAACTGACCTAAAAGAATATTCCATATCATATGGTGTCACGCTTAGCATATAAAGCTGGGGGAAGGAGAAAAAAAGGGCCGAGGGTGGTGGTGGTGTTCAAAGTGATAGCATTTGTCTTTCCAAATGATCATTACACATGATGGGACCTACCTGCCAGACCATGGAAGTGGTGAATGGATTCCTTGTTTTGCTTTGCCTGTAGGCACAGCTTTTGTTTTACTTGTTAAACTGTCTTTACCTCAATCCATGTGTTTTCTCACTTTTACTGTTCTGATGCTCTCCCCATCCCACAGTGGGGTGGAGGAAGGAACGAGCAAGTGGCCGTGTGGTGCTTAGTTGCTAGCTGGGTTAAACCAAATGTGGTCTCCAGGTGAAACAAGTATCTCCAAGATACTTGTTCACTTAGGAGACAATTTTATTTCCTACAGAATTATCTGCCATTTAATTCACTTTTGTTAAATGGAACTTGTATTACTGAGGAACGTTAATATACTCTGGCATATGTTTGATTTTTACTGATCTAATCACGTAGCTAGTACTATCAAATATATCTGAAGTACATACAACGTACAAACACATTTAAAGTAATAGAGAACTCAGTCCCTGATGCTAGAGAGCTTACACAGGTATTTAAACCTGAGCCAAGTGAGTTTAAAGTATACAGGAAGCACTGCCAGCATCTTCTACTCACATTGGAAGATTTTTCACCTCTTTTTTAATCATATGGCACAAGCTGCTATGGAAATCTGAACCAAAATTTCAATATTTCTGTGAGATTTTATGAGATGATTCTGAACAGTAAAGAGAGAGTTTTCAAGTCTTATGAATTTGCCTTTGTATCATTAGCCAATATTTCCTTCATGCTTGCTCTTTCATCTTTTTCACACTATATCATTCTGTCACAAGCAAGGACTTCTATGGTCAGTGACTTACATAAGGCTGGAATCAAAAAAGATCGTCAAAGCAAATCAAAGTCTGAAAACAGACCTGTCAGATGGTAAGTGTCTTGCTATTTACAAACTCAGTACAGGTCTATGGTTTGATGTTTGAGCATGGGTAAAGTTTGCATAGCAACATACAGTCTGGAACAAGTGGCAGCTGAGATCCAGATTTCCACAAAGATTCTTGGGATACCTGCAACTAACATACATGTAATCAAAGTAACTGCAAGTCTCCCCTATAGACCAGTGGTCAGGACAAATCTTCTCTCCTTTCCATATCCCTTTCCAATAAGGGTAATGCAAAGTCCTTCTGCAGAGAAGCTTATTTGGACCTCAGTGGCAAAAGCAGACAGCTAGCAGCTAGCCATTGGGCTGGCAGCCCATGCAAAACCTGGGAAAGAAAGACTGTAATCAGGGTCACAGACAGAGATCATGGTGGCTATAGCAAATTATCTCCCAGCCCTTCTAATTCACTCAGAACATGAGGGTATGAAACAATGCTCACAGAGGTCTGGTTACCTGCTGAGCTCTCCAAGACAAACCTAGGACGTGATTCAAGGCCTGGCTACTTAGAAAGAGTTCTCACACTGCCAAAGTCTAATTTTGCTCTATGTCAAGGGCACAACTAAGTCGAGAAGCAGTTATTAAAACATTCTGCATGTTTGAACTATGAAAGGAAACAACCAATGTGTTTTTATGGTTCATGTAGTTTTTGTTCTTACCTTAGCCACTGAATATTGCACAGCTCTTGTCCAGGTGATTCCTGTTATCTTCCATATTCCTTCAACTAGTCAGCTCCCATTTTCGAGGAGGCTATTTCCTGTCACCCCCTCAGGCTCTTCCTCTTATACACCCACCAAGCAGTAGAAAGAAACTCATGGAGGGGGAGGGAGAGAGTGAGGCGTAGGTGCTTACAGAGAGAACATTCAAATGAATTGAGAGGTGAGAGACTGAATGCTTGTTTTAGCTGAAGATGTTGGGGAAAAAAAAAAAGGTGTTGGAGAGAAGAAACATGTTTTCTTTACACCCTCCAACCTGCTGCAAGAAAAGTAGAGCACAGCCATTTATATGTTAGGAATAAACCTTCTGTGGTGCCTTGTGTAGCTGTATTTAGCTACTAGGGTACTCCGTCCACTAGCTTCTACTATCTCCTGGGTATAGCTTAGTATAAGCTTCTGCATTTTACAGGGAAGTCCAATGTTACACATACAAATGGTTTGGAAACAGCCTTTATGTGAACAGAAAAAATCCTTCCTCACTAATGTAGCCCTGCAGCACCAAAGTTTTACTGAAAAACAATCTCTTCCATTGACTCTTCCATTATATTGAAGCTTTTGTCTACTTCAAAGCACTTAGTATATCAATGCAGCCACAATAATGCAAATACCAGTGCAGATGCAGGGTTTGACAATATGATTTCATACAAGGATAAATCTCTGTAGTTTGTCAAGGTTTCTCTGCAAGGAAAAATATTCATATTTTAAACTGGGAGTGAACATAATTTTTTTTTATCTGAAAGCTGCAAAGTTGAACACTCTCAGTTTCATCAGCTTACAATTATGAATTAATTTTTGTATCTTTGCTAGCAGGTTATTCTCTATGAAATTCTTTTAGTTTAACTTTCCTATTGAAGTAGATGATGCCTAATTAGATTCCTCTCCCCCTAAATTTTTCCTGGTATCAGTGGTAGATTGTGTCAGAAGTACTGGTTTTATCGGATTTATTTTGTTCCCTTTTTTACTTAATAAACAGGAAACATGAGCCAAACATGTAGCAACCTTATTGGTCCACAATAACTTTATCTGGCAAAATGGATAAAACGAAGGTTTCTATTGCTACGTCTTCCAATGGACTGACATTTGCCAGTGAACAACCTTTCTAAAGTTCAGGCACCGCATTAAAAAGATTATAAAGGGCATCATTAGAATTGAGGAGGGAAACTGTTACTCAGCATTTTAATTACTGAGCTACATGAATGGCAGTTAGAAATAATAGACACAAATTAGTACTATTGAATGTTCCTAAATATCTATTCAGCAGCATTGAAAAGTAATATGTGTTTGGATACTGTCATGCATTTGGAATTGCTCTGTCTGTACTTTCTCAAAATTCAGTTTCCAAAGAAATTCGTCAGTGCAAAATTTGGTCCTTGAATGTTCTCCTTATTAGACTGATTGCACCCCTATTAGCATTTTTCTCCACTTTTTTCCCTGCTTGGGGCATGTATAATTTATGGAGAGCATTCTCACAATTTACAATACAACAAAATAAACAGCAAGGCACCTTCCACAAAATATGATATTTTTAATTAGCCCACAGAGACTGCAAGTACTGAATGCTATATATACTCTAATAAATCACTCAAGGCATGCCATTAGTGAATGCAGGAGCCTTACAGTATACATGATTGCCATGTGGTTGCCACTATAAGAAAATGAAAGTCCATGGTGTCTCCTACAGATGCTGATGAACTTGGATGTCATTTTTTCCGAAATATTGGAAGTGAATAATAACTATCCTCCTTCCTCTCTATATAACAAATAATGCCTTAAACAAAATCATCTTTTCCTCCCTGTCTTCATTGTTAACTGAAAGAAAATTTGGGGATATTGTCATGATGAAGATCAATTTATCATTGATTGCACTGTTGGGAGTATTGGAGAGAGTGTAAATTATTTTTCAGACTAGCCTTTTCCTCTTCTTTTCTATAGTCTAAGTCGTGCTGTCATGCTTAAATTAAAGCAAAACAAAACCAAAGACCAAAAGCCTCAACAAACCAAGCAGTTAATCTTTGAGTCCAGTTGTATTTATCGTGTTAACAGAGATATTGTTGTATGGATTTCAGCAGTATTCAGCTGTCACATTTACTCACATGAAATGGATAAATCTGTAATGCCTGAAAGACAGGAATTGATTTATGAGTTTGTCAGAATGACTGGAACCACTGAAAATGCCCTTATTAAAAATCTGCAATTTTTCACAAGGACTTGCTTGTCTTAATAAATGTGAGAATAAGTTTGATTTCACTCACAATTAATGTAGTTTGAAATTGAAATGAGTTTTACTTCCTGCCTCCAGGAGCTCTGCTGGCATTTTTAGTATAACATCTAAGCCTATGGAGAAAAAAAAAAAGCTGAAAACAGAAAATAAAATGAGAAATTTTGCATAATTTGCACAAATAAGACATTTGATGAGGTAAAGGAAAATTAAATTGACAAAATGTCAGCTTGATACAGGACCAAGCTACTTATTTTCCAACATCAATGGCCACTATCATTACTGTAGCTGAAGAAATTTGAGTATCGTACTGATCAAGAGGTAAGTTTCTTAAATATGTACTCATTTTGACAAACTTCCCCTTTCCCTCACTGTCACCTACCCACACTGCAACTGGAAAGCCATGCCCTGTGTGATATAAATGTATTATTCTATACACATACTTCAGATGATAAGACCATAAAGACAAACATTCTGCCACTCTCAAGATAGAATTATGTCTAATCACAGTATTGCAGGCTTCCATCTGGACAACACTTCTGTGTGATCTTGCAAAACTGCATGTAACATAAAATGCTACACACCTTTTAGAACAGCGCACAATTCTAGCAAAAAAAAAAAAAAAAATAAATCTGAAGGTAATAAATAATTTGGTTTCTATCCATAATGCCACAATTTTGCTTAAAGAAATACAGTGATTTTTTTATTATTTTTACATAATTCATAAAATCATAGAAGAGTTAGGGTTGGAAAGGACCTTAAGATCATCTAGTTCCAACCCCCTGCCGTGGGCAGGGACACCTCACACTAAACCATATCATCCAAGGCTCTGTCCAATCCAACCTTGAACACCGTCAGTGATGGAGTATTAACAACCTCCCCGGGCAACCCATTCCAGTGCCACGCCACCCTTACGGCAAAGAACTTTCTCCTTATATCCAATCTAAACTTCCCCTGTTTCAGTTTGAACCCATTACTCCTTGTCCTATCACTATAGTCCCTAATGAAGAGTCCCTCCCCAGCATCCCTATAGGCCCC
>JANRGW010020054.1:0-21477 GCA_024733675.1 Psilopsiagon aymara | reverse complement strand
CCGAAAGTCAAAAACACAGCACTGCACCAGCTACCAAGAAGGAGAAAAATGACTGCTACTGCTGAACCCATGACACAGAGCAATTCTTAGAACACATTCTTCTCAATAATGGGCACTAGCACACAATCTCCTCCTTTTCATTAGGTCAGAAAAAATAAAATCAACATGACTTAAGTTCTGATTATAAACTGAAATGGAGAATTTTGAGAGGAATCCAGAAGTTCTTGAATTATTGATATGAAAAGAAGAATCAATCTGCCTTCTTTAGGGGCAAAAGAGAAGTTTTTTTCTATTGGCTCTTTGACAGTGTTTAAAATATTTGTGAGGATTAAGTATTGGTGAAATGTTGTGGAAAAATTTGGAAAAATATTTTGAGTTATCCTGTCATCACAGACAAGTCAAATTTTTGTGCATCTGATTTTGAACCTGGCTATAATCGCTTTGACTAAAGGCTCTTCACTAAAGTGTCCTCTGCAGCATTAGCTATTTGGACTCATTTCAGGTTATTTTTTATTTAATATAAATTTGTTAAAATGTATCTCATCAATTATCAGAGACGTTTCTACAAATAATTTCATTGCATAATCTTAGCAGCAGTGCTATGTAAAGGTTATTTCTTTTTAAAATATATCACATTTATAAACTTTTTAAGATTAGCAGGAATTTTTCTGTTTGCTTTAGTGTGTTGTTGAATGCAGATGGGCCATTATATTGAGAATCGGTTTACAAGACTTGTAAATACAGGGGTGAAGTCAGTGAATTTAAATGCTGTTAAAGGAATTAAGCTTTTCTTCAGCAAAACAATTCATGATAGTTCCTTTGGAAATGCTGCAATCTGCTAAAGCTGAAATGACATTAAAATAACCATATTAAATATGTATTAGATAAATCTTAAGCCTGAAATATGCAAATGCTGGAGCCCGTAATTGCATTTTTTGGTTTTTACTGATGTGTCTATTGATTTTTTGATGGCACCAAATTTTGCTCTTCTAATCTTTTAACACTTAAAAAAAAAAAAAAACCAGAGGATTGCCATTATTTGTCAAATCCGCAATGGAATGCTTTGTTGAACTAGTGACTCACCTCACCTTCAGTATTTATAAAGCATATTGGTATATCTCAGATAGTAATGGAAGTAAATAGATGCTTAAAACTAATTGCCAGTCAAATGCCATTTGAGAATTTGGTGTAAATATTGCATCATTGTATGCACTATAATTTATTGTTTGAATGGAATAAAGATAAGACTGACCTTCAGTGATTCAGTTGTTTTCTAGGATACAATGAAGGTTTTACTAAATGTTATCTAGTGTACTGGAGCATGGGTAGAAAACGTGCAGATACAGACTCTAAGGAAAATGTTAATTATCCTAAATTTAATTAAAGTAAAAGATTATGATGAGAATACATAAAAATGCTTGAAATGCAGCCAAAACATTTTCCAAAGAACATTAAAAATGATTGCTGTTTGCTAATCACTGATGATGTAGACACAAAGCTGCAGTGAGAAAGATGTTTGAATTTTTACCTATGTGGTTAACAGTAGAGAATCAGGGCCAGATGTAAAGTAAACTGGAACCTTATTCTCATAAAAGAGCAATTCGTCTAAGGCTGAAGGAGAGTCTTCCCTGTTACCTCTGACCCATGCCAGATGGACACATCAGCACCCTCCATAAATGACAAATGTCCCTACATGGACTTCTTCATCCCTGAGTACCAACACTCACAAATTGCATGATCTATGAAAGGAGTTCTGCAGCTTTCAACAGTCTTTTGTGTTTAATGCAAAGTCTGAAGATCACAGGTAGGAAAGAAGTAACGTTATATGGCAGCAGCATTACCTACTTGATAATTGCTTGTGTTTAAGAGTTACTGTCTTATATACAGCTGTGAGCTTCCTTCATTGTGGCAAAGATGGGAAGTTTTGCAGACCTGCACTTTTGGATAAGAAATGTGTGTTAACCAGGGATGAAGCAGAAAAGTCTGTTTATTGAAAGAATTCCTCATGACTATTGATTTTCTCCTGAGCACTCTGACACCCAGTTCCTTTGAAAGAACTTCTAATTTATAACTAGTCCTGGTTTTATGTTGTTTTATGTTACACTGAATGCTGCCTGTTCAGCCAAGCTGAATCCAAGAAAGCTAATTTTGGTATCTATTAAATGTAATATACGAGATTTAGATAAGTCACTAGATTCAAATGAGCATTAGAATATGCAGATTTTTTGTTTCTTTTCAGAATTTTTTGAGCTTTTTCCAGTTTTGCTTAGACCACTGTCCCCCTCCCCTTCCTCCAGGGAAACAAAAAGTAGGCAATTGGGCTGGATGTTTGGCTGGCTGACTTCCAGTTCTCCTACTTAGTTTGAGGTGAAAACGTAGAAAAGAAAAATAAATAAAAATACCTGCAGAGAAATGCTAACAAAAATGCTAACAAACTTCTCACTCCTTAATATCCAGTGGTTTGTAGGAACCTTTGCATTCCACAGAATACCCTTTCTCAGACTGCTAGGAAATCTGAACTTGCTAAATCTAAAAGTAAGATTTTAAGGTAAGCCAAAGGATAAATCTTCAGGTAATAAGAGACAATCCTGAGACAAGTGTTCACCATCGCCTTTTTGATGGTCTGTAGTGTAGTACTTGAAAGTATCAACTGCCCCCATCCTTTTTTATCATCTTGATAAATGAGTTAATTACTCTAGTGCCAACTAGTCTTAAAGTGGGAAAACGAAAGAGACCTGAGATACCGCAGGAGAGAAGGGAAGGGCTGGAAAGGATGTAGAGGGGACCAGGAGCACAGGGTGAAGGGGAACACAGCAGCGCAGGTGAGCCTCGGCCCCAAGTCCTGCACATGCTTTCTGCTGCCAGCGCAATCTGGCCTGTCACTGACCTACCCCCTGACATCTGTTGAAAAGCTGAATTGGAGGGTAACAAGGCTTCTGAAACGTCATGCTCTATCCCACAGACTGCAATTAGAAACCTCATGTAGCCTTGGCTGTGGATTTGGCAAACATTTGCAAGCCATTTGGGGGAGGTTTTGTTTTGTCCCCTCAAGCAGGGAATGCCATGAGCTGGCAGGGGTCTGGTCCCTGCGCCCAGGCGGGAACAAAGGGGCTAGGGGAGCAAAACAAGCACCCAGCAGAGCCCCGGGAAGGCTGCTGGGCCTGGCATGTTTGGGGAAAAAGGATTCATTATATTTTAGGCAAATCAGAACACTGGGGCTCACAGACCTTTCAGGCTGCGCAACAGATGGTGTTGTTTTGGCTGGCGCAAGAGGCAGGTGTTAAAGCAACTTCCAGAGATAATGGAGCTGCAGCTAGCAGAGTTGAAAAGAGTGCAGAGAATTACAGGGTATGCCGTATCTGCATGGAGAGTAGGAGAAAAGGAACTTTGAAAACGAACTTGGACTTTGAAGGAAGCCACCTGACTTGTTTGCTGCTTCCAGGTAAAAACCCTATTGACCAGGAAAAGGGCAACATTGCACCCATTTCTAAAAGGGCTGGAAAAGAGGACCCTCAGAACTATCAACCTGTCAGACACGCCTCTGTTTCTGGGAAGATCGTGGGACAGATCCTCCTAGAAGCTATACTGAGGCACATAGAGGACAGGGTGGTAATTTGAGAAAGTCAGCATGGCTTCACCAAGGGCAAGTCCTGTCTGACCAGCCTACTGGCCCTCTATAAGATGGAATAAATACATCAGTGGACAAGGGAAGAGGCACAGATATTGTCTATCTGGACTTCAGTAAGGCCTTTCACACTGTCCCCCCACAACATCTTACTATCTAAATTGGAGAGATACTGATTTGATAGTGTACTGTTTGGTGGATAAGGAATTGGTTGGATGGTTGCATCCAGAGGGTAGTGGTCAACAGCTCAGTGTCCAGTTGGATATCAGTGGTGTCCCTCAGCATCCATATTGGACTACTGGTGTTTAATATCTTCACCAGTGACACAGACAGTGGGAGTGAGTGCATCCTAAGGAAGTTTGCAGACAACATGAAGGTGAGGTTCAGCAAGGCTGCATGCAGGGTCCTGCACCTGGGTCAGGGCAACCACTTGTATCGATATAGGCTGGGAGATGAAGGGATGGAGAGCAGCCCTGTGGAGAAGGACTTGGGGGTAATGGTGGATGAAAAGCTGGAAATGAGCTGACAATGTGCATTTACAGCCCTAACACCAACTGTATGCTGAGCTGCATCAAAAGGAGCGTGACCAGCAGGTCGAGGGAGGTGATTCTCCCCCTCTACTTCACTCTCATGAGACTCCACCTGGAGTATTGTGTCCAGCTCTGGGGCCCCCAACACAAGAGGGATGTGGACCTGTTGGAGCAGGTCCAGAGGAGGGCCACAGAAATGATAAGTGGGCTGGAGCACCTCGCCTATGCAAATGCACTGAGAGAGCTGGGCATGTTCAGCCTCCAGGGAGATGTTATTATGGCCTTTCAGTACTTAGAGGGGCCTTACAAGAAAGATGGGGACAAAGTTTTTAGCAAGATCTGTTGCAATAGGATGAGGGGTCATGGTTTTAAACAAAAGAGGGTATAATGAAGCTATAGCTATATGTATGTATGACGATATGTATATTCATATATATGTGAATATATATAGCTATATATGAATAGCTATAATGAAGAATTTTACAGTGAAAGTGGTGAAGCATTGGAGCAGGTTGCCCATAGAGGTGATAGATGCCCCATCTATGGAAATATCCGAGTACAATTTGGACAGGACTCTAAGGAAACTTATCTAGTTGAAGATGTCCTTTCTCTAGAAAGAGGTTGGACTAGAGGCCCTCTAACCCAAACTATTATGTGATTCTATAATTCTAGAAGGAAAAGAGAGAGATGTCATGAGTGACTTCAGGCTCCCATGGACATGGTGTGAATTGCTGAAAATATGTAACCTTGTCAGGGCTGAGACGTTGTGGTTATCTTTTACTGCCGATGTTTTCTGTACCCATATATCACTGAAAGAAGAGATCTGCTATCTGAGAGAAGCAGAAGTTGTGAAAAATAGGTGTAGGTGGTCCTGAGCACAGTTGTATTTATCCACTGGAGAAGTCTAAGAGGAGAAAAAGCATTCAGCCAGGGAACCAGGTCTTCAGGTTGCGTTGGGTCTTGTCTTCAGTGGTGAATCCCAACTTGTCAATTTCTGGGTTTTGATTCAGGCTATAAGCCCTTGCTGGACACACCTCTGCCACACCACAAGTCCTGCTCTGATGGTGGGCCTGGCGTGACCTCTATGGTGTCTGCACTGCAGCTTTACTCTGCCACCAGTGTGCCTGGTGTGGGTCACAGACCCGCTGGGCTGCAAGCTGGGGGGCAGGTGCCAGGCACTGCCTGGGAAGCCTGCACTGGGACACATGCCATTTACACCATGCTCAGCCATTTGCTGCTGTGGCCAAGTAATGCTGGCTAGCTAATCGTACTGGCTTCTTGATTCAGTTAATGCTCACTTGACTACAACTATTTATACTGCAACTTGGGTGGACAGACTTTTTCAAGGGAAAATCCAGAAGACTGTGGTAAAGGCTTAGCAAAAGGACAATATTAAATCTTTGTAACTCTGTATTCCCCATGGTAAGGACCTGCTACCAGTGTGCCCAATATAGTTTGTGACTCAGGCATAATTTCCTACAAAGGGACACTCAAAATGAAAAAGAAAGGCTGTCGTTCTGGCTGTGCCAATGCAAAGAAATGCTAGATGCAGAGCATGGCTCTCTTGCATGTCAAATAAAGATAGTGCAGCAACCTCATGAGGTCAAGCAAACCTAAAAATGCAAAGACCTATGTGTATGATACACCTACTGCCACTGGTGTGCACTGTGCTTCAGAGCCTCTGACTGGGAGTATGACTTTTTAGGTACTGACTTCTTAGGTATTTCTTCAATCTGTAATTTCAAGGATTATTTCTTCTATTCTCTCTCTATCTTATTTTAGCTAATATTATTTCCGTTTCCTTGTGACATATTTCATCATCCTTACCATGAAAGTAAACAATAGCACAGTTGCTATAATAGTTACTGTACACAGACAATTAAAATAGAAAGAATATCATTCTACTTGTTTCCTTTCACTAACTTAATGAAGAGTCGCTGAACCTCTCAAATGCCACTTGCTGTTTAAGATGCACTTCCTGATTGTGTTAGCTGCTCACATGGCAGAAGTTATAAAGATATACAGGCTATGTGTCCCAGTCAGAAAACTGGAATAGTACCTATTGCATCATGGGGATCCTTTTCATCTAAGGATTGATGTGAATAGAATTTGCAAACTATTTTAGATCTCCAAATCTCTAGAACTATTTTTACCCATTTGTCAATCACTTGATCTGTTCTTGAAGATAAGTATGGATTACAACTGGTGCATCCAGATGAACAAAATACATTTTTTTGGAAATAAAATCTCACTGTTTTCTAATTTAGACTGTTGGGGTTATTACTGAGTGTTAGTTATGATCTGGAGCAAGAATGATGCTCAAATTGTATAAATAGGCAACTGGAAATATCCCTTTACAAAGAGAGCTACAAGGTTACTCATTTTTCAGTGATTGAATGCTACAAATATATGTTTTTCTTGAAGTACAATTCTAGATTTTAAGTGATTTAAGGATTTAGCTTGTGATGTGATATTATGTTTAAATTACTTTGTCTAAATAGAGCAGTGTTGTGATATTATCCATGTTAAAATAAAGGCAGTATAAATTACCTCTTAGACATGTCTGTGGGAGAATGAGAGAAACAATATTTGAACTATCTCTGATCTGTGCATATTGGTCTTGGCCATATGCTGCCTGGTAGCCTCAAACCCATAGCTTTCAATATTTGAGGTTGACTTAGCAAATGACAAAATGAACTCAACAACCATCCTGCAAGAAGAAAACAACATTCTGTAGAAACATAATGCAAAGAGCCTTTTAAATTTTTTGCAGGGCAAGATGCTTGCAGATTATTTTTTCAGAAGTGTCAGGCTGTATAAAAGAATAGGGTTTTATACTTTATTTATTGGTGTCTAGTCAAGCAGATTTTCTCCTCCTTCAATTTGCATTTAATATGATGGCAGCTTTGAGAAACCTACTGGAATTTAATTTGACATGTAGCTTGTATATGCTGCACAAATTTATAACGTGTGGCACTGAAAACACAATAAAGGTCCCTATTTTACTGAGACTTGCTAGACAAAGAAAGATGAATAAAACAATCTCATCATGAGTCTTTAGAAAAGTCAATATGCTTTCTTCTTTCCAAGTAGTGCATTTGTCTCATCTGTTGGCCTAAGTTATCCATGTTCTCAATAAAAAGTGAGATTTCGCATGGCAGTTGGTGTGAAGTTAGCAAGGTGCCTCATTTCTTAGCAAGTATTATCAACAAGAGATTTGAATACAAAATTGTGCAGCTATTATCATTACTTTGGAAAATTTGGATGGTTTTAATGATCAAGAATAGATTGGTCTTATTTTCCTTTACTGTGTTTTGAATATATCACAGCATAATTCAGCTTCGAAAAAAGGTCGGGAGGTGTGTACTCAACTTCTTGAATTATATGTGCTTAGATGAGGTTGCGTAGGATTTTGTCCAGTTGATCTTGAAATCCTCCAAGTACAGAGGAAGTGCACCCTCTCTAGGCAATCTGTTCTACTGTTTCACTGTCCAAGCAGTGAAGAAAACGTTTGTCTGATATCCAGTCTGGACTTACTGTTTCCATTCTGCCATGCACCACTGTGAAGAGCTGTCTCCACCTTCTCAGTACTCAACAACTTCCCTCTAGGTACTAGGAGCTGCTGTCAGATCCTACAAAGCTGTCTCTTCTTCAGGTTGAACAAGCCTAGATCTGTCAGTCTCTTCTCATGAGGGAAGTGTTCCAGGACCTGACCAGTTTGGTAGCTCTCTGATAAACAACCTATTTAGAAGCATCTTTTGTGTATTGGAGGGTCTAAAACTGTGGTCTAGGAAGTGCTGAGTAGAAGGAGGCTGTGACCATGGGGCTCCTGTCCATGTAGCCACTAGAGACACTGGCTGTCTTTGCTGACAGGACCACTGGTGGCTTCTGCTCATCTCATTATTCCTCCCCAGGTGCAGTATCTTGCATTTGGCCTTATTGAGTCTTCATAAGGCTCATGTGTGCCTCTTCTTCAGCCTGTCTGGATCCCCCTGAATGCCTGCTTGGTTCCCAAGTGTTTTGCTGGCTCCCACCCTTTTGGATTGAGCTGCAAACCTGATGACAGTGAGCTCCACCACCTCCTCTGGGTCACTGATAAAGTTGTTAACCAGGAGAGGTCCCAGGACAGACCCCTGCAGTGCTCTACTAGTAACCAGCCTCCAGGCAGAGCATTACCCTCTGAGCCCAGCCAGCCAGTCATTTCTGTACCCAAAATAGGCTGTAACATCCTAAAATATATTCAAGAATATAGTGGAAGATGTATTGGAAGCCTTGCTGAAGTCAAATGGGCCCACTTGTTTCCTTGTTTAGCCTTTTGCTTCTAAAGTATCTGTATTGTTTCCCATATTTCAAGAGCTTTTTACTGGTACTGTTTATTCCTGAAATTTTTGAAGCAGCTCTTTTGACTGACTGGATGGGAATCTCTTCTCTTAATGAGTGACCTTTTGCTTTTGCTTTGTTGAGTAAAAATCAGAATGAGTGATATTTGTCATTTAATAAAAGAAGCAGCAGAGGCTAGTAAGGACAGCAACACTAGAATGTCATAGTTTGTTCAGTAAGTAATAATTTCCTCTGCCAGACTCTGTTTTAGGCTTTTTAAAAATGTGTATCTTTAGTGGAAATCATTTCTATTATTTATAAAGACAACTTATAATACAGTCTAGAGGCAAGCTTTGTTTTCATAGCATTATCTTTCAAAAAGGTCGTTCTTCAGCTTCAGAAACTGCCTTCAGGCAGACTCTGTTTAGGCTGATTTTTAAGAGCATTTTTACAGATATCCTATCCAGGTAAATCCTATTAAAATATAAAAGTTCATTTCAAAGTAGTTGTAGTCCCTAAACTAAAGCAGTTTAGGGATCTGAATGTAATAGTTTGTGGTTTTGAGACCGAAATACTGAAGAATCTGAATTCTGTTTTCTGGCATAGCAGATATTGCGGGTTGTGTCTCTAAAGCCACCTGGGATTTATGCAAGCACTGGGATTGTTAAAAGCATCATAGATTCCCCCCAACCATCAGCAGACAGCCACAGTGAATCCTTCAATGTAATCCAGATACCTTCCGGAGCATTGTGCCTGTACAATTTTAGATTGTAGCATTGCCTGCTTAAAATGTATTTATACTTGGGCCTAAATAGCATGATTGCATCTACTTGATAATTTAATATCTAAGGCCAGAAGAATCAAAGTCTTGAAAGCATTTATAAAACAGTATTTAAGAACTTTTCAGCCCTGTTTTTTTTTTTTCCATATTTATTGCAAAGCCATAAGGCTGGCCTTTATGTCTGAAAGGCTCCTTTTTGCATGTAAAAGCAAAATGGAAAAATGAAAAGCATTCATAATTGTTTTAAAATATTTTTCTCTGTGTATTCTGTAGTAGTAGTGTGACAATGTTTGTGAAGGCAGCTATCTAGTTTTTCTCTGCTATGTACACAAAGAAATGGGAGCTTGAGCACTTCTCATGTCAGTGGTTGAAACAAAACCAGAATATCTGCACACACTGCAGAACAGCTGCCCTGGCCAAAGCCCATTCTGTTTCATCAGTTCAATTACATTTTTCTTCATGCATTCAGTTAATAAGAAAATAATATATTCTAATTTCTTCATACTGTTTAAAAAGAAATATTTATGAAGCAAAGACTAAGACTTTATTAGTATTAAAGAAAAAAAGTGTTCTCAGATAGGTAGTAAATGGAAATAATCCATAGAAATGTTTCATATTACATGGAAAGCTTTATGCATATAGTAAAAGACTGCATAAACAGCCCCCATTTTATTGTGGGTGGCGAGTGGTAGTGAATTTCTTGTTGAAAGGTGTCTACCAGAAGCTATAGGGCAGGATAAATTAGAGAAAGGTCTTTGCTTGAGATTTAAGCTCATCAAAATAACCAGATTGTGGACTCTCAGTTTGCAGCCATTTTTTCAGGGCACAGCACCTAAGGCTATAAGGTAAATAGGAACTGCCTGTGCCAGCATGCAGTGCAGAGAGGTAGTACCTAGGTACCACTGCTGCAAGCAGAATTTGAAGCAGCAGCCCTGGCCAGGAGGGTAAGAGGGAAGGGGAGTGAGATGGCAACATGCTAGTGAATACCTGTAGGCACAGTGCAATCGGGGTGAGAAGCCAGATCTCAGGCTCCTCAGCTCTGCTGTCATTCAGCTCAAAAAGCTCTGGGAAGGAGGTCAGTCAGTTAAACACAGTAATTATATTCCTTCAAAAGTGAGTGAAAGTGGCACATGTTCAACATGGATCTCCTCCCCCTGTTCTTGATCGTTACAGAAGATTTGGGCAGATTTCGTATTCAGAGGCAATCAGTGAGTGTGGAGAGCAAGGGATGCAGGATGCCCTGGATGACCTTCAGAAGAATTATTTTTTCTTTTACTCATGGTTTCTCCCCCCATCTCCCTTGTACAAGGCTTGGGAGCTACAGAAGCTTTCTATTTAAAAACAGGCACATAAGTGGAGCTGTCTGCTGTGCGAATGTAATTGATTCAGGACAACAGTGCCCCTAATCAGACAGCTGCTTTTGTTGCCTTGCCCTTTTGTATGAGGGAATAGGAAAATAGCTATCACTATGCATTTTAGTCAGGAAATATTCAGCAAATATTTGTCAAGTAAAGTGTGTTTAGAATACTGTTTAAAATTATACATATATTTAACACTTTCCCCTCCTTGTCTGTTCAAAAATGTCAGGCTTTAAAGGACACAATTTAATTAGCAATGGCATTTTAATACAGTTACTGGCCCTGGCTGGGCTATATGCAAATCATTTATTTCAGGGAAATTGTATTGGGATTGAAAACATTTTTTCTTTCCCAAGAAGTATTATAATTCCTAATTGACTGAAGCTTTGCTGATTTAGAAATGCATTCAGAGAAACCAAGACGCAAGTCAAGGGTATAGGGGATTAAAGTTACTGTCACTCTTATGCAAATGTCTGTCACACCGCACAAGGCTCACAAATTAAAATTGAAGTGCTGGTTTGCAGCAGCAGCCACGCTTTCAGAATAATCAGTGATGAATTCAGCTGACGTACCACAACTGTCTCCTAAAACCAGAGAATCCTTTTTTTGCAACACAGTACATTTACATTGTTAGAGAAGATTTATATCAATTTTATTCTGCATTCAGATGTTTGAAAGTTGCTAGTTATGAAACAAGTGTCTTTGCTTGCCCCCCCGAAGATGAGTTTTGCATGTGCAGCACCATGCTTGTCATTACAGATTAGTGCATCATTTAGAGGGAAAAGGGATGGATAGAATAGATAAAATATTTTGCATATGCATAATCAACACAATTGCAAATAAAGGCAAAAGTCTTGGGAGGCAAAACACAGCTGTAATGCTAATGTTGACTGAATAATTTCCTTGATGAATTTAGCCTCTGTGTCTGCCCACCAAATCTCCTCAAACATATTGTAATTTCTGAAAATTTGGTTATTCTTTAGAATTGCTGCACTGGTTTTGTTTTTGTTTTACTCTTTGGTTTGCATGCAATTTGTGATTATAAAATATTCAATATTCAGCCTCAAGGCGTTATTAGCTAGTAGTCATCGGTCATACCAGCATACTTCATTTCTATTTACTGGTTGGATTGGTGTAGTCCCTTTAGGAATGCTACCTGCAAACAGTTGGCCGATAGCAAAGAGTTAGAACTTTATGTGGTTTGTCCTAGAAATACTTGCTTTCGGTTTGCAGGAGTAAATTTTAAAATGTACATAGTTGCAGTCTTTGAAGGAAGGGAAAAAGACAAAATGGTGGTATGTTTCCCATAGGACATATACATTATTTTCTCAACACATTTTCAATTTCTTGGTCTAGTTGGACTTTTTCTTAATACTTTTCTGTGGAAGGGAATGTTGATTTGGGTAGGGTTTTTTTTTTGTCTAATGTTTTTAATTCCATTTATAAACAAATTAATAATGATCACAAGCATTTTGAGAGAGGATATGTAAGAGTTATCCATCTGAGAAGCATTAGAACCTCTTTCTGGTACAATATAAGCAACTTACTAGGAAGGAATAAAGGAACAAGGATTATTTCAGAACAGTTGTCTTTCCTAGAGTGATTAGATAATCACTTTGCATTATGTTGAAAGAAATAGTAAGTAAATGGTAACAAATTTTATTTCACTTTCTTATTCTAATTATTCAAAACTGCTGCTGTGAGTCCAATTAAGCAGTTTAGGATTGTCTTAGCATATACACAGGCTGCCCATTGATTCAGGAATATTCTCTGTGATCATGTTCTAATGAGTGGCAGACAGGTTATATCAAAAGCCATTACACAAAGTCTAAAGCTATAAAACTTTCAAAGTATTTTTGTATAGAAATAAAATGTTGTGTTTTCAAAAACAGTAAATCAAGAATATAAATGTCCTTACAACTTGAAAAAACCCAAAAGTGTTAACTGGACTTATGTTAGTTCATGTGATTTAAAAGTATTTAGATGTACAAGCACCAAACAACAGGCTGGTGCTTCCAGTAGTGTCTGTATTCTTGCGTTTGCTTTTCCATAAATCCATTAGTCAGGCACCAGTCCTCAACAGCCTCTGTACTTGTACTGGGTTTTACAAAGTATTACATTCAGTGATTATAAAATCAGCAAGTTATATGTCCCAGGTAAAATCACAAATATTTGTTTCCAGTGGCTCTGTACCAGTGGCAGGGTTGCAGCCAAGCTCCCATGCATGTGGTACCGTTAGTAGTTCTGATTGCCTTATCGTCGCTCTCATAATGGAGGAGAATGAGTAATTGCTCAAAGCAAACCAGTGTTTGCAAGGAGCTCGTCTTATTCCATTCTTCTTCATTACATGTTTGATAACCAAGTACAAAACCTTGCTAACTCCATAGCTGTTACTCAGGAGCATGGTTTACTTTGATGTGGGGAAGGAAGGTCAGATTCATTTGACACCGCTGCACATTCCCCACTATGTTTAATATCTGGATGTTGATTATCAAATTAGGTTTCTCAAGGCCTTATTTGTGAAAATAATCTGGTTATAGCTTTCATATGTCTATAACATGAACTGCATTTTCAGGAAGTAGAGCAACTGAATAGAGTCCTTTAGCACCTGTAATTTTTGTTCTCTGTTTTATGGCTTGCTGTCACCCCTACCCACAAGCATTCATCTCCAGGGAGGCACGCAGTATTGCTGGTGGTCCAGTGGCTGTCTGGGGTCTGAGGGCTTTGCTTGGGGTTAAAGCTGTTCCCTTATAGGTCCTAAGTTTGCAATTTATTAAAGCAATACACCTCAGTGAGGTATATTGGCTACTGCTGTTCTTCCACATTGTGAAGCAACAATTTACAAACTAAAAGTGCCTTTCTTTTCCCTTTAGAAAATAATTATTAGCTACAAAGCTGTAATAAATCAGAACACTTAAAGATGACCAAAGGGAACTTTTACATTTTTAAAACCTTGTCAGTCAGGATTAGGTTTTGCAAAAACTCCAAACAAAGGAAAGTTCCTTGTTTCATCTTTATTTGAATTTTTTGAGTAATGAAGGTTTGGATTAAAGTTTCTTGATGGGCTTTGCTTTTCTTTTTATGCTGTTATCAATACTAATTCAGTTATCAGATATAGTAAATCAGTTCTCTTTAATTCCCAGATGACAAAACATTTGAGATGAGGTGAAGATGGATATTTTTGTCTCTCAGATCTACCTAAGTCTACCCAGACCATTTAATTGCTTATGTTAATCTGTATTTGAGGATGGTTTCCCTTGAGCAGAGAGGTAGCTTGCAAAAGGAGGCACATTGTGCTGTCAGCAGTGCAGGACAGCTAATGCCAGGCTAAGCCAGAACACCACACTGGTGGCTTTAGGAGGGAGCGCTTGCTGTACTGGGAGCTGCAGACATTTTGTGTGCTCAGAAAGGTTAGTTAAACACAGGCACCTCAAGTCCTTGCATTAAGCTGGCAACTTTATTTTACAGTGCTGCATATGTATTTCATGAAAGTGAACAATGTTACTAGAAGTACCTTGAAGTACTTCTTGTAGAGGATACAATACATCTCATAAGATATGATGTGCCGGAAAAAATCTCTTGAAAGTGAAATCATCAAAGACTGTGCATTTACAGTGATGTGGGTAAAGAAATATGGCAACTCTGCTCCTGAGCTTTATCTCAGTAGAATGGATTTCTTAATAGAAAATTCATTCATTTTTTTACAGTTAATTAAGTCAGAGTTTCCAAAGTTGATATATGTGCTCTTTAAACAAACTGAACAGGACTAACTTAACGACAATTTTTGGTAGGGCAGACAAGGTTAAAAGCATTTGTAGAGAAAGCAGAGATGTAGACTGTCTAGAGAATATCTATGGGAATACTTGAGATTGTTTCAGCAAGGAGAACGTAGCTACAAACCATAAGTTGGCATTTGCTCTTTACTGTTTTTCTTCCAGACAGTAAATCTACTAACCCTTTAGTACCTGTGATGCAAAGAAATTGGGGAGACACACACACATGAAAAGTGTTGATGCCCTCATTATATGAGGACTATCAGAGGTATAAAGATTAATTGGCACAACTGCAGAAGAAAGAGCACAGCCCTACAGCTGTTCAGGGGGTCACAGCCTGGATCAACTTATTTCTCATGTTTTAACTCTTTCTTGTCTGTTATCCCTCTTCTACACTGCAGCAAGAAAAAAAAGTTATCTTTCAGTGGTGTATATTGTATGTAGGTTTTTCAGATTCCCTAACCTAAGAATGAAGCTGTTACTGTGATTGTACTGTATTTGTGGAGTAACTTCAGGCCTGATTAAAAAATACAACCAACCAAACTCCCCACTTCTCTTAAAGGAGTGGGACTGTTAAACTGCTGGAGGCCTGGTTAAATGTGTTTGAGAAATGTAAGCATTATTTCAGAGCAGTCTAGACCAGGGCATCGTGACAATGCATTGATATTCAGGACCAGCTATTTAAAAACAGTACACCCCCATTGATATACACACTATTTTTTTATTATTACTATTATTAAAAAGTCATTGAAGGATGAGATGGAATAGTAGAAGAACAATAAAAAAGGCAAATTAAAAAACTGGAAATAATTCTCCCATTTCAAATACTCTCTAATTAAATGCCTGGGTAATCTTTAGCAGTCATTAACTGAGAACAGCTAATAAACATTGTTCAAGACACTGGGCTGTAGTTCTGCTGTATACAGTCCTGTGAATAAAATTGTTACCCAGCAGTAATGAAGGGTTACCAAAGCTCATTGATAGTAAAAGTCCACCTGACTTTGGTGAAGACGGAGTCAGGATCATGCCCCCCATGTTCAATTAGTGGAGAGACATTTAACATCATTGAAAAGAGAAAGGAATTGTGCTTCATTTTTTCACTGAAACACCTTCAATAAATAGGATTATACATGTATAAGCCCTTCTGATCTAAATGCTAAATAAATTCTTCAGAATAACAAGTGCATGCTCAAACAAGTAAGTGGTCAGACTGGAGTGGGTTAACATTCACTCTGGAACAAAGGCAATGTATGTAGAGTCAAATTATTCCCTCTAATTTCTCCACGTGTATATTGGGAGAACTGGTAAAAAAAAATTATTCTCAGCTGCTAATGATTTACTCATAAAAGTATCACAAATCACACAAATGGTCTCACATACACTTTAATGGCATGTTCCCAAGTGACAGGAATTTTCTCTGCTTCTAACATGTTAGAATCTATGCACAAAATCGGGCTGTGGCTGAGAAGGAGCCAACATAGAAATGACAGTAGAGGAAAAGATGAAACATTGAGCAGTGAGAAGCACACACTCCCTTTTGATTCTGCACAAAACTTCAGTACCTTTTTTTGGTTTTCCCTTCTCCATAAAGCTTCAGGCTCTCTTGGAGATGTCACTCCTTCCTCCCTCATAAAGATTTGCGGGTCATACACATATAAACTTCAGGCTCAGCAATCCCAATTTACAGGCTTTGGAGCTGCATGTGAAAATGTGGTAGAGCTCCCAGCTGGCAGGCTGTCCAGCTGCCCCCTGGGACAGCCTCTTGGACTGTGCTCATGCTGGGCTCCTTCCAGCAGTTTTAGTCACCCCTTGCTAAACCTGCTAATAAGGATCTGGTGCCCATTTTTGTGTGGAGGCTGTAATGGCTGCAGCAACAGCTTGTTAGTTTTATGCTTGTTTACTCATTTTTGGCAACTACTTCCCCAATTCAAAAGGGTATCTGAGAGGCTGTAGTTGCAGCCCTTCTGCGTCCCTTTCCCAACGCAGGCATATGAATTCTTCTGTTCACCTTGCTGTAATATGGTGAATATTTTAAACTTCCAGCTTAAAGCCAAAAACCAGCAGAAGGGTGTTCAAAAGCAGTAATTACTTCGCATTTCTCTATAATGTCATCATCTTGAAATTTGTATTCATCAGTGAACCTCTGCGAGAAAGTCAAGAACATCTGGTCCTGAAAAGGCGAATATTAGGGTGAACATCTAGTTTGACCATTGTTCACCATGAAAAATGACTTTCCATCATAAGAAGATGAGATTTACTTGGCATTGCCTTACACCCATAAATCTCAGCTTCTTTTACTTTTGCCAAAATAGTTCTTATTCTGAAAAGAAACATCAGAGAGTTGAGAATTATGACTTTTGTCTGAAGTTGTTGCTGTTATATGAAAGACGCATGGAAGATATAATGATGGGGAGAAATGTAAAAAACTTAAAATAAACTTTTTTCTTTTTTTTTTGGAACTGGCATCATCCACTGAAATGGGTAGGATTACTGTAGTATAAACCATGGTTTGGCCCAAAGTCTTGAGTATTTCTGCAGATTTTGGTAATTGCATGTAAGGTTCTTATAATTTTGTCAGTGTACAGTATGTGCATTTAGTATTGCCATTTCCTTCAGGTTAGCGCTGTAGCAATACTTGCTTCCATTATTAATGGGTTTTTAGGACTGAATAATGGCAGATTTTTTCTTCACCTGTGAAGAAACACAGAAGCAGGGAAAAGAATCCTGTAATGAGTCCTTAAACTCAACTGTCATCAAACCCTAACTAGTTTACAGAGAAAGCAAATATTCACTTTTACTTTCATAGCACAGAAACCATCATCTCAAACCAGGAATACTGCCAGCAAACTCTGATCCTTGAATAAGCCATTTATTTGCTCAAACTCTCAGGCCTTATGAGAATGAGCACTTTTCTCCCCCAAGAATACCTCTGTTACTCGAAGGAAGTAGTCAGAGTGTTGCACATATTCACGATTAAAGGTTCATACTTTGAATTTCAGTTGGCAGAGTTATTGTATGCAAGACCTAATACCTTCCCTTCACTTACTATCTACTGGCTACTTAGAGTTGGAAAATAACAAGGTGCAACAATGCAAATTATTTTTTCACTTGTTTTTATGGGATTACATGGGGTATGGTTTGATGAGATTTCATCAAATTTGCTCTTTGATATGTTCAGTGTACCTTATTTTGGAGTTCAGATTTCTGGTTAGGCCCAGCACTGCTTGAAAGTGGCTGACTGGGGAGCTGTCAAATCCTAGGTTGTAACCTAAACGCTAGTGTCAGTATGACATCTAGCATTAAGTTTCTGCAGATCTTGCTTGGGCCACTTCTAAAATCATGAAGGAAGCTGCTGAACAGTGTCAGACACAGCATCTGGGGCTATGTGTTCAGTCACTTGCTCCCAAAGCAGCAGGAACAAGTGTGAGTGTCAGGGCATCACCTGCCTGGGACCTATGGCACAGCTTGGCACATGCTATTGCAGTTGAGTCTGCTTTGGACCAGAGCCAGGCTGGAAGTAGTCAGGTGTGCATTTCATCAAATATGCTGTTAAGAAGCAGCATGTTTGTTACTCATTGGCGCTGTGTGGATTTGTTTTTTGTTTTATTTTGGTTTAATCAGTTTGTTTAGGTCTTTTTATTGGCTTCCTGAAATTGTCTAAGGAGAACTGTAAAGCTTAAATAGATAATAGACTTCAGCCTTTTGCAACAACAGTGGAAAAAAGACATTAATTTCTCTAACTGTGGTACTGGGGGGATAAATGTAGTATTGGGTGGTCTGTATCTTTATTTTTTTATTTTTATCTTGTAACATTATTATTATTTCTTAAGCAGTGTAAGTATTCAGGGAGATGCAGAATACTCACTGCAGAAGTTGGAGCGCAGGAAACTTGAGTATTCTGAACCAAAGTGATAGGAACTGGAAAGTCCAGGGTTGCAGGTTATTCCTGCTACAGGTGCCAGCGCTGTAAACACTCACAGACTTTGCAAAGGGCAGAGACATCCAGGATGATCTCCTGGAAAAGAGTCAGGTTTAGCTCTCTTAGTGCTTGTCTGCAGGAAAACTTTGCCAGTGTAATTAAACTGCTGTAGTTACATGGGTATAACTCCTTGTTTGGTCACTCGTGTCAGGAGGAGTTTGCAGGCAGGGAGTACCCACAGCAATGTGCTGCCCTATGAGTGCAGCAAGGCCATTTGCCAGCTGGTGTGTGCCAGGTGGTTGCCATCTCTGATGCTCAGGACAGCATTGCTCATGATGAAAACAATTGCCAAGCTGTGCCAGGGCCTTAGGCAGGACACACATTCCCATCAACGCCCTGAAAATAAACATTCCAAGTCAGAAGGCAAATCATTTCCCTATGTATATAAGCTCCAGCTGCCTTTGAAAGCCTCCTATCACAGCTTGCTTTCACAATTCAATTTGACAGAAAGATGAGTTTAACTGTAATATTCAGCAGGCTTCTGATGTTTGATACTTACTCAGTTTCCCACCATCCCACTTTCCTACCACCCCTCTTTCCACCCCCTCATAGCTACAGGGTGATTCCTGACTGAGGGAGAGGCTAGAAAGGGCAAGAGGGTGAGTAGCTGAAAGCATGGATGACCTGGCTCCAACTCTTTGCTTTGCGCAGGCAGTACTTTCTGTATGGTCTTGGGTAGGACAATCTCTCTGCAGTTTGATTTCTGCCCTGTGATGGTGAGGAGCAGCACATCCGTGACTGTGGGAAGAGTGGTGAGATGTGCTAACCATCTCAGAGAAGATGAGTTACACAGGTTGTGCAGGATGAGAGGCTGGGTCTGTACCTCAGCTCTGTGGATTTCCCAGGAGATAGGGACTGAGAAGCTGTCCATTCCCCAGCCAGGCTGCTTTCTGGGGCAAATCCAGTTTTCCTTCCCTCATCTTCCCTTACTGTCCAGTCTTTCAGAGCCTCAACTGCCCAAAGCATGTTCCTGTTGTCTGAATGCTCTAAAAAGTATCTTTCTGAACAAGGATGAATCCCTTTGAAGCCACTTGTGACCTCTGATTATTACAACCTGAAGAAACAATTGATTTTAAAGCAGGAAGGTTTCTTGGTACTTCTCAGGTTGTCTGTCTTATGAAGATTTCACTGGGGAAAGACAAACCTCATTCAGAGAGAGATGTTCTGAAGCTGAATTTTCAGTGTACAAGATATCACAGTTCATTATGGGATAGGCTCTGCTATTACTGTCGATGTTTGCTAACAACTGGTTCATAAAAATTGGCAGCATTGGATGTCAGTGATGGATACCAAAAACATAAAAGGTGGGGGGAATGAGAGGGAGGAGGGCCCTCCCGTGCTTGGCCTTGTCTGGACTGGAGCTATTTATTTGGTTAGTATTTTCCTGAAGGGTGTTCCTGAACCACTGAATATTTTGTGTGTTCATCAGCTTGCATAATTTGCTCTTACTTGTCTTACACCAATCTCTGTCTGACGGGGGAAAAGCTCATATCTTATGTGGGAACTCTATTATACAGTTGTTAAAAGCAGCTGTATGAATCCCACTATTCAGTCTTCATTTCAAATGGGACAATTCAGATTGTGAGTTTAGCTCAAGGATATACAATGAGGGTAATCAAATGTCTTTATATAGCCTCAAATTTGTGTCATAAAGAACTGCAAAAAAGGCATCCAAATGCAACATTGAAACTTAAATGGCAATTTATTTCTGCACTGTAATCTAGCAGTTGCTTCCCTGGCCTATAACAGGCTTGGAAGTGCTCTGCTGTGGTTTGTACACTCTAGAAAGAAAGGGATCCTCGTGAATATACATATGTGCTGATGTTAGACGTTAACTTCTGTGTTTCAGAATTGGTGTTTGCTCGTGCAGTTGTAGGCATACAATATCCCTGACATAAAAATGAAGAGTACATTAATATTTCATCTTCAGCCATCTCTGTTCCCTCTTCCAGCCATACCTTTTTCAGCATTAGATGTCTGGCAATGAGAGAGACAAACTGTAGTCTTTTAACAGTAAATGGATCACACAAGCTTTCCAGTCTGATTGTTGGTCAGACTGGATGGACTGATGGAGGTGTGCTTAGCAGGCAGGAACAGCTGGGCCCAGTCCCTTTCCCTATCCAGGCTTTGTCCAGCTTTTCCTCCCTCCCTCCCTGGTTAGGGAGCTGCCTGGGGGGAGCAGCACTTGGCAGAAATTTACCCACCTTTGTCTTTTCTTAAAAGCTGCCTTTGGTTATGTATCTCTTTAATTTTCATTTTATTTTAGCATATAGACAAGGCCCTTAGTGACACGGTTTAGTGGTGGACTTGGCACTCCTGGGATGAAGGTTGAACTTGATCTTAGAGGTCTTTTCCAACTTAGTTGATTCAACGCACGTGCAAATCAAGCCAGTGCTGTGTCCTCCCATACCCCTGACAGATTACTGGTGCATTTCTCTGAGGAGGCAACCCCAAGTGGCAGAGTCAATCTGGGCCTCCAATACAACAGGTACTTTTCCAATGTGCCCAAAATCTGCAATGCTTTGGCAGTTGTAGTTACTCAGGGAAAAGCCTACAGTGCATTCAGTGCTTCACAGGTCTTGGCTTAGAGCAGGTGCATCACTAATGGAACTTCTTTCTTGCTTGGTCCCTGACTGCGCTAACAGTGATGGGGAGGATGTTTTGTTCAAAACTTGCTTTGCTAAATTAAATCACATACACAAGGTTTTTCTGCAGTTGTGCTGGGTATCAGTAATTACCTTTGAGCCCCCTGGGAAGTTTTGTAGCAAGTTGCATCCAAACACATCCAGTGCTGAAATGACTGTTTACGCTACATCTGCCTTACCTGTGCATTTGGGCAGTGATTTACCCTGTAACGGCTGCCCGAAAAGGTCCTTCCTGGGCAGCGTACGGCAGCAGCCCGCCCGCCCGTACATCTGTCCGTCCCTGCCTCGGCCGCAGCGCTCGCAGCCGTCCGCCGGTCTGCTGAACGAGCGCCGCCTGCCACCTAGCGGCTACCGGGGGCGCTGCCTGGCCGGGCGTGGGGAGGACACGACCTGGAGCTGGCCGAGGTGCCCGCTGGAGTTCGCTCTGAAGGCGTTTATGCGGCTGGAGCTTGTTGCGCGCCGCGGC